>VZUI01066903.1:0-21619 GCA_013401135.1 Cettia cetti | reverse complement strand
CCTCCCCCACCCCCGTCGCCTCCCTCCCTCCCTCCCTCCCTCCCTCCCTCTCCGCCGAAAGGCGCGCCTTGCATTTCAAGCAGCCCCGGCGCTGCAGGAGCCGGTTGCTCGGGACCCCGAGGCTGCGGCGCCGCCGTCAGCACCACGGACAGATCCCGCTGCCCCGCCGGGTCCTGCGCCCGCTGCCCCCTCCCTCCGCCCGGCCCGCCGCCCCCTGCTCGCCCGCCCCTGCCCACACCTCCCCGCGGCTTCGCGCTTGGCCGTGCCACCGGGGGGATGCCGGCACTAGTCCCCTCCGTGTCCCCACGCCGCTCACACATGCTAACCAGAAGGGGAGACAAGGAGCAAACCGAAAAAAAAGCCCAGAAACCCAAACCAAACTTACTAGCCCCGAACACACAAAATGCACTGTCCTTTTGGCAGTTTAACTCGGCGACTAGCAGTGGCTGGCTGGTGGGGGTGAGGGTCAGAAAAAGGGGCACCGTGGAATATAAGGCTACCAGCTTTGAAAGTATTTGTTGCCAGGCACAAATGTAAGGGCAAAGAGAAGTAGCACTGGTTACCAAATTATCCCAGCAATTCCAGGTTGGCTAGGAAGATTGTATATAGAGAGGGGGAGAGGGGAGGAGACAATGAGTAATATTTCTTTCGCATCACATTTCCTTCAGATCATAATATGCTCTAGTCAATCTGTAGCAATTCATAACAGACAGAGATATTGCAGTCTTTCCAAATTTTCCTCTTCTTGTACCACAGCATTTATTTATTAGCTTGTTTGTCTGCAGTCCCCCTCACTCGACTATCATGATTCATTATGTTGCACAATTTTAAAGTGAGTGGCAGGAAGTAAACACCGAAACTTAAAGAATTACTGATGTCTTGGACAACATCTGCCAGCATTAGCTTTTATACCTAGCAGTAGTAAACTGAAATGGGCAGATCCTGTTTGTTGAAGGACTGAGATACAAATATGAGGGTTGGTTAGTTATAGAAAGTGTCTGCTGGGTCTGAAAAACAGAAGGTGAGTTGATTTTTGGCCTGATTATGCAAGCAGAGGTTCTCAGAATCTCACTAAGTCAGGTAAATCCTTTGAAAAGGACATTTGAGGAGTGATTGTAACACTCACTCAGAAGAGTACCCAGAGGTGCCTGTGCCAACAGCTGCTTCAGCTGGCTGTGGAACGTTTAACAATTTACAAGTCTACAGCTCAGCCCTACAAAATACAATAAATCAGTCCAGGTTTTTTCCCTCTCCTAAAGTGGTCTTGTACAAAATCCCTCAGTGAGTGTGGTGAAATACTGCATTCTGCCCAAGGGTATTCGGACCTAATTATGTGAAACTTTACCAGCTCATGGGAGAAAGCAGGGGGATCTATAGCATTTCCCATGAGCAGAATTGAGAGTGTAAAGAGAGTGGATTTGTGCATAAAGGAGGAAAAAACATACCTGGATGTGAGAAAACCAGGGGACATAATGTGTGGGAAACTTAGGGGGGAAAAAATGAAAAGAGGGGGAATAGGAGAAGAAAACAGAGAATTTTAAAAAGGGGGGAGGAGAGAACAATAAAAAAGACAAGACAAGAAGCAGAGCATAAAGGATTAGTAGGGAGCAACATGTTATGCATTTGTTTTACAGCAAAATTCACAGAGTTTCCCCGAAATGTCACGGCCACTGAAGGGCAGAATGTGGAGATGTCTTGTGCTTTCCAAAGTGGCTCTACTTCGGTGTACCTTGAAATCCAGTGGTGGTTTCTGCGGGCAGCTGAGGACCAAGAGGCTGGAGCTGAGGTGACAGGCACTCAGGTACTGATCCTCTGCCATGGGGTCCTAAAATCATCTGGAGAATGCTACAGAAAGAATGGGGAGGAAACGGGAGAAAAAGAAGGGAAGAGCAGAAGCAAGGAGCAGACAGAGGTTCTGTATCTCCCTAGGGACTTATTTTTTGACTATGAAATAACAGCAGGATCCAGCAGAGAAAAATGCCCTCCTCAGAGGTTGGTGGCTTTGGTGCCTGTCACTTCTACGATGCAGCTAGGGTTGCTCACAAAACCACACAGATTTCCCCACAACCTCTATTTTTTTTTTTTTCTGTTTTCTATTTCATTTTCCCTTGGAAAGCAGCTGTTCAAAGATTGCTCCTTGTGGGAATTTTATATTTCCCGAGTGGAGAGATCCTACACGTGCCTTCCAATTTCCAGCTAGCGCAGTCGAGTTGGCAGCTGCCACAGGAGGGCACACGCAGGAGGGGGCGGGGAAGGCAGGGGGCAGTCAATGCCCCTAAAGAAGTAAAAACCCCAAATCAGTCAACAGCGTGTCTTCATCCTTCTGAGCGGGACAGGAAGGGCCATGTCCCCTCAGACTGCCGTCCGGGGACGCTCCTCCCCGTGGCCGCTGCTATCTTCTCACCGGGCCCGGCAAAAGTCGTCCCTGCGAGGAGGGAGGGAGAAAGGTCCACGGGTGCGCGCCCCTCGGCCGCCCGTGCCGGCTGTCCCCGGCTGTCCCCGGGTGTTCCCTGGCTGTCCCCGGGTGTTCCCTGGCTGTCCCCGGGTGTCCCCGGGTGTTCCCTGGCTGTCCCCGGCGCGGCCCGCAGGTGGCAGGCGCGGCGCGCCGCTCCATGGCCTCCGCGGGGCGGGAGCGGCGCGGAGCGGGCGCGCAGCGGGGCGGGGGCCAGAGACCCACGGCGGCGCTCCTTTCCCTGCAGGTGGAGCTCCTGCCCGAGCGGGACCTGGACAGCGACGGCACGAAGATCAGCGTAAGTGTCGATGAGGGCGCGGGCAGCCCCCGCCGGCAGGGGGTCCCTTCCCCAGTCAGGGCCCACCCCGCCTCCGAGCGCCGAGTCTGTTCCTGCCCGCGCCTCCTCCCCATCCGCACCGAGGACGGCGGGCAGCCCGCAGCTCAGCGGTTGGACTCGATGATCTTAGAGGTCTTTTCCAACCTAAAAAGTTGATTCTGTAATTCTGTGACTACTTCCTTTGACGACCCTGGCAGAGGGTGTCAGGACAGTATTTCCTCATGCAGACCTCCAACCCCTGGACATGGAGGTATCGACCAAGCTGGCCGACACAAAGTCCATTGGCAGACCCTGTTTGTACCCTGTGAAGAATCGAGCTTGCACCCATGCTTGCATTTCTTGTTTTCATTTATACTGGGCAACTGCTGAGGCTGCCTTAGCACTCCAAAGTTGGTTTTAAGGACTGAAATTTGTCCACGAAGCTGCACTTTCTTTTAGCAGGGTGTGCAACTGCTTAAACGGGTGTTTTCTCAGGTCAATACCCGCTGGCAGAAAGAAAGTTCAGAAAGGCTTTGGACAAAACCTCCCCATTGGGACCAATCTCAACACTTCTCCACTGAGACGCTGTTTTACAAAAGTGAGATTCTGACACCAGAGTGACCAATCTGCTGCTTAGAGATTAAACCAGAATCCTAACAGAATTATAAAGCAGCGTTGCTCCATTCCCCTCCAGCGGTTCCCTGCAGGGAGAGGATGCCTTCCACAGCCGACTCATGTCCTGAGTCAGGCACAGCCAGAAGGCTGCTTCTGACCTCAGAATAGGTCAGATCCTCCTCCCTCAGCATCCCAAGAAATGTATGGTGGTGGGATGATGGTGTGGTGCTCACTGCAGTGGAAAGACACAGATACTTAACAGATACTGCAGCATGAATATTCCCTTTGAGCCCAGAGGGTTTTTCCCTTTCTCTGGCACAATCGTTTTGGAAGCGCTTTTTAGATGCAGACAAGGCTTTAAGTATCATCAAAGCTCAAGACAGCAACAAATAAAGAGGAATAATTTCTGACAAATCCTTTACTCTGCTGGTTTTTGATGCCTACAAATAACAAACCAAATAATTGTGTCAGGTCAAAGTGCACCTAAGTATAGCTGAAGGACATTTATAAATGAGAACTTAGGTATGCTGTGTTCAATACAATACATATTCTAGCCATACTTACATTTTCTGTGATACTTCTCACCATCAACTAGAAACAATTTGTGATCATATCTTCAGTTGCATTTGTAGACTCTGACAAATGAGGCTCCCAGGTGGATACTATTCCACTAGACATAGGGCTAGAAGATAATTAATTCCTTATCAATAATAGCTCATTTGAAATCCCTGAAGTAATCCATAAGAACTGAGACACAATATAGACTGTAAAGCTTGTTTCATCTTTGAAGTTACAAATCTCTTTCATTATGTATAATAATAATAATTCATGAGAAGGTATTTACAGCGCTCCTATAAGCTTGCATAAAGCATTTATTGTATATTTGTAATAAAAATAGTCAACATTATGTCTAATGTAGATAAAATTAGATAAAAAGTAGATGTCAAAATCTACTTTTTATCTAATTTTTACAAATGTAGCCTTTTTTTTTAAGGCATACACAGCTCCATTAGTACTAATGTAAATTATCATCATAAAGAGAAAACTTAAGTATATTTAATAAATATTTTTAGGATCCTAGATATGTTCTGAAATGCACCATTTATATCTGTTCTAAATGATAAAGCAGCACGAACTGAAAACATGCAGATGTGCTGCCTGCAACAATTTCTGAATTTCAGATGCAAAAGTCAAAACCAATTCTGTTTCTCACCAGGGCTATGCTGCACTGTTAACTTTGTGGCTTTTACAAAAGGAACAAATGAAGGAACAATATGACCTACCAATCCTCTTTCCATTCATATGAATCTTCTTTAATCCTTTTGCTGAAAATGAATTGTTCAGTAGAGATATATTATTATTGAATATGATTTTAATAACTATCCAACACTATCTGTGCAATTAATATTGCATACATTATGCCTGTAAGTATGTAATCCATACTTTCAATTCAGTTTGCCAAGTATAAATTCAGAGCTGGGTACAACACAACAGGCTATAAAGTCCATCCAGTACCTTAAAGCAGTGACATATTCATGACTATTGCTCTTCAATTTATCAAGAAGGCAGAGTAGGTGCCTTGCCAACACTGGTTACTACAGTAGGCCGAGCTATCAGAGGCAATATATTGTAAAATCCCCAATAACATGTGTCTAGCTTCAATCTAGCAGCTCTCTATTTTTGTGATTTACCATATATTCATCATCTTGATGTCTCCTTATTGGCTATCATTGATACGACACAAAGAAACCTTTGCATCCATGCTTATGTAATGGTGGAAGTAAACCAGGTTCAGAAGTTCTTTGAAGCTGAAGATTTAAATCCCACTGAATATCTTTTAACTGTCTTCCTGTGGGGCAACAGATATTAATTCAGATAGATTGTAATAGAAAATTAATTAAATACAAATTCTCCAAAGTGATGAGCATACAGAAAGGAATCTGTTAGCTTTCCCCAATGCATCTTAATACCTATCACACATTTCTGGATGTATAATTTACTCATGTGTGTTTTTATTATCTGAAAAATATGTTATGTTGGACTCAGATATTAGAAATAGTTTTTAAAAAAAAGGAGTCTTATTTTAGCTGGCACCTCTTAAACCAAATCTGAATATGTGCTTCTAGTAAGTACAGAGATAAACAAGACAAAAGAAACAACCTGACCCAATAGGACTTCTTATCATTAAGAGAAACAAATACCAAAAGTTTAGACACACTTGAAGGAGACAAACTGAATGTAAAATATAGTTTCAATGTAGTGAAGAGTACAAGCTAATCTAATAAACAATTACTAGCATATTTAAATCTCAGCAAACATCTCTAACAAAATCGTTAATGCACTAGTTTAGAGACTGAATTATTCAATAAAGCCAACTAACTGGAAAGGTTTAACCAGTAAAGTGCACAGATACTAGGTTTACATAAGAAAGCTCATTAAGAATGTTCATGATCTTAAGCAATTAATTGGAATGAACATGGTAGTTTGGGGTTTTTTTCTGAGGCTAATTAGATTTCAGTGCAAACCATCTAAGCAGATTTGGAAAGAAGATGTCAGGCATCCTTATAGATACAATTAGCCATACTCATCCTTGATGTAACTTCGCTGCAGTAAGCACAATCACACCATTGAGTAAATTGGTGCTATGCCCATAAAGTTTTTTCCTAAGAAAGAAGAATTCATGACAATGATTTTTTCTCTGTTTTTTTTTTTTTTTTTTTTTTTTTTTTCCCCTGGAAAATTTGCAGACAGTGAAAGTACAAGGGAATGACATCTCCCACAAGCTGCAGATTTCAAAAGTGAGGAAAAAGGATGAAGGCTTATATGAATGCAGGGTGACCGATGCCAACTATGGAGACCTTCAGGAATACAAGGCCCAGGCATTTCTCAAAGTCAATGCTAACAGCCACTCTCGGCGAATGCAAGCCTTTGAGGCATCCCCAATGTGGTTGCAAGACATGAAACCTCGTAAAAACATCTCAGCAGCTGTCCCAAGTAGCATCCACAACTCTGCCAATCAGCGTGTACGTGCCACCTCCAGCCCTGAAGCAGCAGCCAAAATCCCCAAACAAAGTCCACAATCAGGTATGGTAAAGCATTTTGAGCTTTCATTTGATTGCTTACCAGCATGTAAAAGGAGGCTAAACCATAAGGTAACCGAGAATTGTGACTAGGAAGAGTGTGGTGCTCATTCGTTCCTCCTTCTCTCTGGTTCTATTCTTCCTGCTATCTTTTTTACTTTGTAAAACCTGAAGAATAAATTTCTGAGCAGAAGAAGCAAAAAATCCTTAAACTTCTATAAGTGGATTTTATCTCTACCAGTTTTACCCACCTAAGGCTATCTCTCAAATCAAAACTTAGTTTTCCCTGTAGTGTGTGTGGAGAGACAGGAGCATGTAAGCGAATGACTCATCTCATTTTAAGATGTCTGTGCATGATAAATTAAATAAAACACTCATCCAGATGTGTTTCCTCCTAAGTTATTTTACACCAGTCACCGAACATATCTTCAACATCTATTAAAATTAATTTATTTTCACTGTCAATCCTGTTTTCATAAGGAACTTGACTTCTAAATCTAAGCAGACCTTAGATAGACCAAACAGTTTCTCTGTTGTGTAGGCTTTAGAAAGACCATGGGTGTGTCAGAGAATGTGTGTTTATCATCTTCAGGTGCTTGATCATTGGCTTTGAATCAAGGGTTAAAATGGCAGTGCCTCCATTGTCTGTCATGTAGAAATTAATATTCTATACATTTTGTTGGGGGGATTTTGTTTAGCACTGCATACATAACTTATCAGTATCAGTCTTCATTTTTACATTGATACTGTAAAATTCACAGTTATACAAAGGTACATGAATATACAGGAGATGCAGTTCTGTATGGACAAGAGAATAGAGAAATGGACAAGATAAAAAACCAAAATGTTGTAAGTGCTTAAATATCCTCTGGAAAACAAATTGCAAGTTTAATGGCTTCTGAGTTACTTCTACATACACTGAGGACCAATGTAAGGCACAAAATCACAACCTACTTTAAAATATGTAATGGAAGCTAATTAATGAATGCATTGTTTTTCTGCTATTGTGTTGTTAAATTAAAAAACTGAATACAAAAAAATTCTTAGCACACCTCAAAGTTACAGGCAAGACAAGTTAGAAAGACTTTTTTATAAGGAAAATTCATTTCCTTACAGATTGGAACAATATGATTATTTGTATAAAAATTCTTATTGCTGTTAAAAAAGGTGATACATATATTATCACTATTTAACCTCTGTATACACTTTATAAAATTTATGTAAGTTACATTCAGTTTTATTTCCTGAAAATGGAGCCACTTTCATTTTTAAGCTCTTCCAAAAACATCTAAGCTGTTAGAAGAAAATAAATATTTCACTTGATTTAAAACCACCATTCTACCATGACTTTCCTTTTAGATAAACATATATACTTATTTTCCATTGGACTCATACATTTCAAGGCAGCAGGCTTTTCCATAAAGAGAAAACTCTGCTTTCTATTCCATCCTACGTGAAATTAGTTAAAATAGTCAGAGGTTTATGAAATATGTAGCAACAGACTATACTGCATTGCAGCCGAAGTGCGCCCAAAACAACTAATCCACTAAATCATTTTGGATATAAAATTTATTCTATAGTATTGTTTACGTTTTTAGTCCAATGTCTTGACTGATTAATGGACATTTCTTATTTGAGATCTTGTAGGTTATTACATGGAAAAGTTCCCGTTTAAAAAAAAAAAGAAAAAAGAAAAATCTTTAAATTTTTACTTGAGAAAAGTAAAAAATCTTCATCTACTTAATGCAGGTCAAGTACAGAAAATCCTAATCAAAAAATTAAGAATCAAACATAAAATATAATTTAATTTATTAGCTCATTTTTTTTTTATGACAAAGCACAGACAAATGCTGTATTCATCAGAGATGTAGCTTATGTACTGAAGAAATAAAAGTGTACCAGGAACCATTTGTATGCTTAATTTCAATTTAATGGTCACTTGCTATACAGATGATTGGTGATATGTTTGACATCAGATTTTAAACATCAGTTCTCTTGTTGAGAACCAAGGTTTGCTTTCTTTTACTTAAGAATATCTTGGCCTGACTCTTCCAGCTGTGGTGAGATTTCGATTTTCATTAAATTTTACAATTGTTCTACAGTAATAAATGTCCACAGTAGCACAAGGAAGTGGGGAGTTCTAGCTTTATCTAACTTAGAGAAGCAACTTCAGCTGAGGAAGGGATATGTCAGTTGTGAGACCTCAACGAAACTGCTTTCCAAAGAAGGCAAGTGTTAGGTGTTATAGATGTTTAAAGTCTATCTTTTTATGATACAGAATCAACACAACCTCCTTACTTTATCAAATGAGAGTCTTCCCCTCTCTAACATCATGCTAATCGTATTTATGCATGCACAAGACTGCTGTGTGATTACATTATATGTAAGCAATGTATCCATCCAGCCTAGAACTTAGAGACACGTTTGAATACAAATGTATCATAATTAAGTACATATTTGTCCTTGAAAGATGTACAGATTTTGACGTTTGTTCATGTTGAGTAAAACATTGACTTCAGCACTAATGCTTGAAGAGAAAAGTACTATTAATCATAGAAAATTGTATCAAATATTCTCCAGTACAGAGAGCTGATATGTATTTATTGGCAAACAATAAATTTTACTGCTCACAGATTATTGTGAAATACATTTGCAGCAGTGGGAAACGTGACACTATGGAATTATTGGGAATTCTGTATTTGGCTACTGCTGAAGAACTTAGCTACTAATATATGAAAAATGGATTCTGATTATATGACTATTTTGTCCCCAAAATTTATTCCTAAAAGGTAGATAACACTCTACTTGTCTCCTTCTATCCTGAAGTACACTGCAGATTTTTGTTTCTTAACAATAGATATTTACTATAGCTCTATAAAAGCATTTTACAGTCACTACCATTTTAAAACATCAGCACTTCCCAACAGATATTTCTTGCTATGGTCTTACTTTGCTCCAAAGTAAGAATATCTGTGATAACTGTCAGGGAACTATATAGCCACAGCTGAAAAATTAAAGGGCCTTTCAGTATTTTGCACTGCTCTGAAAAATATTATGTGAGTGTAAAAAAAAAGTATATTTATTACTGTAAGCATAATGGAGATTCAATACAGGAAGAAATAGCTAATGAGAACATCTCCCACAGAGAGTCTTCATATAATATACTAAGAAACACTAAACGACTATCTCAAAGTCAAAAAAGTCAGGAAAGCAGAAGTTAAAGCCAACACAGCTTGACCCTTTCATTTCATAATTATAGGCTGTAACAAATGAAGCAACCCATCACAGCTTAATAGGAATCTGAGTAATTTGACAGAGTAATCTGCATACATCCAAAAGAAGTCCTATGCAGGTGGAGTGACAGACATTTTTTTTCCTGAATAATTCATAACAACCTATCTTAGTCTAAAAGTAAAAGTACAGAGTTGTGACAAATCTTTGCAATTCTAAGGAATTAAATGGGGTCCAAGAGCTAAAATGAAATCAGGTGAAAGGAAGCTAAATAATCTCCAAGCTGCAGCAAATGTCATTGTTTCATGGATACAAATCTAAACTCTGCTGCCTGCATTCAAGTCACTCAACATTTATAGCAACAAAACCAGCTGAAGAATTTGTTGTGCTGAGAATGAGTACATGCCTCAAGCTCTTCCTGTTCTGCCAATGCTCTGTTAAAGCACTCAAAGCCATTAGTTGCTTTTCAGACTCAAGAAGATCAGTCTCAGAGAATTAAAAATGAAGAAATGACGATTAGGTCAATTTTCTGCATGCTTATATACAGACTCGGCATATTTCTAGCAACTTTTTGTTCTTTCATGAAGAAACAAATTCATCCATGAAGCTATCTATCTACATGCTAGAACTTCCAGTGATGACGGCAGAGTTCCAACAAGTGACTTGAAGAGGAACTCAAAAGAGAAGGTGGTACTTACCTAGGCAGAATGACCTGGATTCTTGACATCATAAATCACACTGAGAAGGTTACCATCAGGCATGAATGCAGAAAAAAAGCATGTAATTTTTTTTCTTCAGTCTGTTCATACTGGTAAACTGAGGACATTACTTCCCGTCGCCATTTTTATCTAGACAATCTAGGAAACTTTTATCATCAACCTGTTTTAAGCACAAATTTTATATCCAGTTTGGAATCTTTCAGGATATAAACCAGTTTCCATGTTGAGATTTTTATTCTTTTTAATTTATGCCCCATCTCCTCCCAAAGCAAAGGACAAAATGTCTGCTCTAACCTCCACCAAGATGACAGCCATTACTGCTTTCTTCCCTAAAAAAAATCTTTGTCTTTCACAGTTATTGAAACTGTTGTCCATAAGTTTGGGAGGCATCAACCATTATTGTGATTGTGGGATAGCAAGAAGCCAAGTCTCTGTTTCCTTTGGACTTCATGAAAGCAAAAGCCCAATGATGGTTTTATTCTTCTATTATTCAACCTTATTCAACTGTTTGCAGACATACTTTGAAAAACACTGTTCCAATTTACACCTGTATATACTGCAACCTCTGCTTTTACTTTGATTCCCTCTTCATGAAAAGATGCTGCTCTACTTCTTTTAGCTTCTCAAAATAATCTAATCAACTCAAACTATGTTAGTTGATGTAGCCCTAATAACTAGTTAGCTCTTGACCTTGAAATTGTAAGCATCTTCTAAGAAGTGCTAATATACTCTGAATAAATTAATTGATGAAGCAACATATTTACAGCAGGTAACCCTCCACTCTGTTTTTTTAAGGCCAGGATTTCCAATGCAAAATCCACTTAATAATACCTTATACTTCTTTTAAAAAACCCACATTTTAATTTCTTATCTGTGTGTACTTACTGATAGAACAAAATGCATACAAGTACTTAAAATCCTGTTCCTAGTGCTTAGTTCACCTAGACTCAGAAAGAAGCTCTTCTCAGTGTATCCGCAGTTCAAACTCCTGTCACAAGCACATTATCTACTTTTTGTAACCATCCCTCATTGCCATTGCCAGTCACTAATATTATACCATTGTCAATTTCTATTAATTTCTATCCCGTTTTAAAAGCACAGACTAGAGAATTAAGAGGAGAAAGCAATCACCTGCCACTACTTGTTCCTTTTTCTTGTTTTATAAATTTGAGCAGTTATGCAATCCCACATGCCCATACCAGACTGAGCACTTGAATAGCATATTCTCACTGAAATCAGATATTTATGCCCATAATTAAACACTAATAATAAATCACAAGAGAAAATAATGGTCTTGTGAAATTTCTTGAGACAATATTTGTGCTTAAATATATGACAGCATCACTGTAACTCATATTTCTGTAAAAATGATGGTATTTGGATGCTGCATTAGTTATTTTTCCCTTATTAAGCCAGTCATGAAACAGTGAGAACAGATGCAGTTGAAATTGAATATACAAAGTCTAAGAAAATAATTTTGCCCTTTACCCATCTACATTGTATTTTATATAATGCAAATGTACTGAGATTTTTCCTATTCTTTTAGTAGCATTACCAGTGTGTTTCACTGTCTGTCATTGCTGCATATGCAATTAATCATATGTCTTCCTTTTAGCTGCTTTAAAATAAACTTTTCAGACTAACCTCACATTTAGAACAAAATTCACATACAAAAATCTGGTAGGAGACCGCTTGAGCTCCCAGAGTAGCAGAATGTCAGTAGTTCTGTTCTACATGCCTGATACAACTTTCTTTGGTAAATACCACTGAAAAGATTGCAGGTGGTCACACATTCTGTAAACAAAGAGAAGAAGATAAAGGAAGAAGAGAAAAAAAGAAAAGGGTGGGGGGGAAGCTGTGTATGATTTATTTGTCAGCTCACTCAAATTGCTTTTCATTGCTTCACAATCAGACAGATTGCACTGGGTCATCAGAGATTGCAGCATATGTGACAGGGCCTGCTCTTGAAATAACTGATGGGATTTCCTTGCTTCAGAACACAACCCATTTGTTATTTGACAGATAAACAGCAAAGCAGAGGATATTTTCGCATTTTTCAGATGAGAAGCAGGAAGTTTCCAATCTATGGTGCCCTACTTCCTTATGAAAATCCTTTGCATCACATAAAATGAAAAAAGAATGGGTGCAATTATCCACTGGCTGGAACGGATACAACTGCTGAAGTCTAAAGGATGTCATTCATCTAAAATAGCAAAAAATTTGGCTAAAGGATGAGGATGAAGATGAATTCTCTTCTACTCATAATGTGAGAGTGAATTATAAGAAGAATTGAAGCTTTGCCCTGTTTGTACCACCAGAAAAAATTTAGGACAGTGAAGGCTTCTGGGAACTGAATGAAGGGAAGGAAAACACCTGAAAACTGCTCTTTTCAGCTCACAGATTCAGGGGGAGAGGGCATTCTTGGTGGTGGGTTTTGTTGCTTCATTTTTTTCTATGTGCTTTTTCTTCACCTTTGATCCGTTTTTTTCTTGTGTTTTCCTTTGAAATCTTAGCCTAGACTAGCTAGAAAACTCAACAATTTCATTATCTTCATATTCCCTGGAGTGGGATTTTATATTTGAATAAATAATTCAAAAGTTTCAAAGATATTCCAGAGACTGTTATTATATTTGTGCTACAGTACTAATCAATTAATTCTTCTTT
Organism: Cettia cetti; assembly: GCA_013401135.1. NCBI lineage: Eukaryota > Metazoa > Chordata > Aves > Passeriformes > Sylviidae > Cettia > Cettia cetti. Next base: position 8,542 of record VZUI01066903.1, on the reverse strand, counting down.
GTTGATGATAAAGCTGGATGGTGTTTGAAGAGCAACTAATAATCTTGCTGCCTACCTTGAGAAGACTCTACTCCAAACTCCTTTTTACCCTATCATAAGGAAGTCTCTGCTGTACTTCTTGGCAGTGCAAATTGTTATCCTATCTGTGTGTGGGTGTTCTAGTCAGATCCATCTCACTGAAGTTTGTTCCCCCACCTACTCACAAATGCTACTATCTTGGAAAAAAGCTGCCTAATTTTCTGTGAATAAAAAAGTGAAAGCTAGTTACACAGCCCTGTTTACAGTGCTTCAAACATTCAGTTTGTGTGTTCATCAACCAAGAAAAATACAAAGCAAAAATCTGGATGCTACTACTGCTGCCGTTCCTATTTCTGCTGCTACTATTACCTCAGCTGCTGCTGTTTCCTGTGACACTGACTGAAGACTTTGGCCACCATATCACAGCCGCAGGGCTATAAGGATTATAAAAATTATTTCAACAAGACTACAGAAGATGGTGTATCCATCTCCAGTTCATGCTGTGCCACTGAAGGAAAGAGTTGAAAAGACAAGATATTTTGTCAAGGAGTAACAAGAAATCAATCATGAAGCCAAGAACTAGCAGTAGATCGCATAGGTATAGCTATACTTTCCGAGGATGCAAGGCCCTTTAGTAGAATTATAATGTTAGATAATATAACTACATAGATTTATGCCTGTCTGAAATGCTGAGAAAACAACAGGTCAATTATCTATTTTGTGCTTTTCTGAATTATTACCACATATTCAGTATCTACTATTCAGTGAGCATCTTTTACCTGAAGAGTCTTTGAATATTGATTAATGATATTTCATGGTTGATTGATCCCACATCTCAGATGTATTTGGCTCAAATACCTTGAGCTTCATTCTCAGAATCTACTATTTTCAAACTAGTCTACTGTGGTTGTAGGGGTGATTTTTTAAATTATTATTTGCTTTTTTTTATTTATTTATTTGCAAACCAGAAATAACAAGGGTGAAGGCTTTGGATTGTGAACACTGATTTAGCTCTAGCAGTTTAAAATGTTGCCACATTAAGTATTTAATTGCTCCAATTAGAAGTTATTGCCCCAAATCTGGATGGCAGGAGAAAATAGGTGTCCACTGCTCAGCTTTCCTAGTTCACAGTGCCAAGCCTCTATATTGTCATAATGTCATCTTTGACAGCTGATAAACCAAAACAGAGTTCTTAAATTGAGATAGGTGAAGAGATTACCTGGGGTTTGCTTGTATCTCTTCTTCTTTTGGGAATTTAATTTCCATAAGAGGGGGAGGCAGAGAGATGGAGGCACTATCATCTTAAACTCCTCCAGCTAAACCCATTAAAAACTTGTGAGTCATAGCTCTTTGACAGAGGCACCGTTAGTCAGAGACATTGTTCTAATCTCTATAACAACTGCATTGTTCACCAGGCAAACAAAGGATCATAGAAATGGTCCCTCCTCAAAACACTTACCATCTAGGAATCAGACAGAAGAAAACACACTCACCCAATGGAAATGAAGCTGAATTCCATGAAAATAGTTCATATAAATGATATAAATGGAAGGAAACCGGATTTTCTGTATATCAAACACAAGCCTAAGCGTCAGGTGTGAAAAATGAGAAAAGGAGGACTTCATGTCACATATTGAAATAGTTACAAAAAAAAAAAAATCTGTCTGTTTTATAATACCCTCTTTGTATATGTTTTTTGTGACAGGGCTGATGAAGATGATAGTGTAATATTAAGTATCACCCACTTAAATTTTCTTTCCAATAGATGAAAGGATTAACAAGATACAAAAAACAAAGGGGCAAAAAGACAAGTGGAATTCTCTTTTTCTTTAAATAAGAGTCCTGTTGTAACTTTATGGTGTCTTTCAAAAGAGGCTCCATTTACTGTTTAATTAATATGTGGTGTATATCAAATATGCACACATTTATATACACATTACAAAAATGCTGAGCAGTTTGCATTGGAGTCATGTTTAGTTACAGCAACACAAGCTGGCTACTAAAAAAAGAGTCAATTCAAGCATTTTTGTTAACAGCCTAAATTACACCTTCATTCAGAACAGGGCATAATGATATGAAAGTACAGGATGAAGATGAGTTACCACAGAACAGTCAGAAAAAACTGCATTTGCTTTAGAATCAGCCATTTCATACAGATAAATATGAATGCACCACTTTATATATTTTTCTGTCACAGTTAAAAAAAAGCTCTAAGGTATTTTTTTCTTAATGGTTATGAGGGATACGATGAAAGAGAAGAAAGAGAAGGAAAAATGCCCAGTGCTGATAAGAGCAGTCAAAAAACCTACTGCCAGTTGTTCTGAAACACTAACAATTATCAATTATAATTTAGTTAAGCTTGCACCCCTCCTCCTCAGCTTTGAACTACTGCAATAGGCATTGTGTCCTGGGCTGCTTCTCACACAAGTTTTATTTAAAGAGCTAACACTGATATTGCATAGACTCTATGTAAACACCTCTTTTAGCAATCATTTTCCTAAAAAGTACTCTCTCACTGAAATAGAAACGGCTGAAGTCAATGCATTGCTTATACATGTGAAAAGATTTAAAAACTTTGCAAGTCCAAACACCAGCTAAAGGAAGGAAGAAAAATAGGGTGTCTGCTACAAATGGCTGATGTTTGGACATTTGTGACTGTAGGCAGAATGTCATTCTCCTGAGAAAGTCAGGGAAGGTGGAGAAATTGGCAAGGTCAAGTACACTATCCAGTTAATCTTTCTGAAATACTGTGTTCAAACTCAACAGTCACTTTTGGCTGTTTTCATCAGAAAAGTACAAACATCTATAAATGTTGATAAACTGCCCATTTTAATTATATGTTTAAGGGTCTCACACCTCCCTCCTGTCTGTCCAAGGCAAAAGGATGACAGGGTTGGATAATTTTGGTGATCTGGTTTTCATCTTTGAGAAAGACATCAGATATTCTCTTATCTTCTTCATAGTGCATAATGGCCCAATTAGGAAGCCTTGCTCTACTCAAGAGATTAAAGAATGAGATATGAACAAGAGCACTTTTTAAAGAATTAAGCAGGGAATGATGACTCTTGGCTATGTTCTAGTAGAAAGACAAAAATGACAAGAATTGAATGTTTCTCCAGGTAGGAGCTAATGTTAGGGATGATGTAGAAAGTGATCTGAATGTAAAATTCCAGGTTATTTCACACCAGTGTACCCTTAATTCTACTTCTGTTAATCTTGGCATCTTCTGCAAAATGCAGAAGTTATTCAAAGTCCCACTCTTCTTTCTTTCTCCTTTCATACTGCTATCTGCTGTCTTTTTATAGTTTCACTATGGCTTGTTCTGGACTACTGCCTGATGCCAAGTATCATTATTCCTACATACTACCAATATTTGAAGTCTCCTCTAGTTTTTTTTCTCTTTCAAGTGTTTCCATTTCAAGTTTGCATTAGGTGAGGTGTATGTAGCTGGCAGCAAGATAAAGGCTGTGACCTGCCTTAGCCCACAAAAGGGCTCCAGAAGTTACTGTGGCTCAGATTTCTGGAAGAACTCTTTCCTCTGATTAGGGTTGGAAAGTTTTAACTTTTTCTGCCCCATTACAAGACTGAACACTTCTGGGTGCCTTATCTGGTAAAAGCTAAGGATTAAGCATCCATCTAGAATCCCATCTTTCTTTCCCATCTCTTCTTCTGGGCATCACTAACAGGAAAGGAATAGGCATCAGATGAACAGAGCTACATGCTGAATGCAAAGTCTAAGTAGACTTCAGGGAAATTCAATACACAACCTGTTCTAAATTTCTTATGCTCTGTGAGACCAATTATTTTGCCCTCTGCAGTACATGATGAACAAATCACATGATTTTAACCTGATTACTGTACAGCCAATGGAGAAAGATGGAGTAAAAGCCTAAGCAGAATGGTCTTCATTGAACATGAATGATACTCATTGCTCATCTTCATTCAGTCATTCAGCTCCCCAAAATCAAACACAGACAACTGAGCGCTAAAACACAGTTGAGAAGTCGTTTCCCCTAAGAGGGAAAGGGAGATTTTACATTTATGGATAAGAAAATTTCTTCCTGATTGTGGGCATATTTATCCCATCACTATAGAAGACATATACACAATTGTGATTTATGCAATTCAGGGGAATAAGAATGATAGAAATTGGTAGGCCAGAGAGAAAAAAAAAATTCTATTTATTGAAAACCTCTGTGAGACATATTCAAATAAAATTTCAGCCAAAGTCAGCCATACGTGGTTTTACCTATCTTTATGGTAATAGAAATGAAAATATCCTCCAAGTAATCTTATGGTTAATTTATGTCCCCAGTAAAATTATGGCAGGTATCACATGAACTTTACCTACTTTACATAAAAATAATGCAAAATTATGATTTTGTGTGGTTTCAACTGGGGCTGACAAGAAGAATACTTCAAATCTAACACTATAAAGCAAAGCTAAATGTTGCAAAACCAGGCACTTGAAGATGGAAAATCTCAGCACAAATTTCTGAAAAATTAAACTTCCAAGGTTTCAACACCTCTGTGGCTTCAGAAATCAGTAGAACAAAAAAATTAACTCATACCCAGTGCAGCCCAAATATATGTCTTTGAATACACATATTGGTATTTTCTCTTAATGTAATATGTACAGAGGATTTAGGATGAACTTTTGTGTGACTGGCTGTATTTCTCCTGCACTGGTCAGCACAAAGCCAGGACTCTACTAAGGCATTACTCTTTCCTGTGATCGGTGGGTTACTACTTAAAGGAAACTCAAGGATACCCTAAGTAAATTTATATGTTTAGTAAAGTACTAAAGAAGTGCTGTTGAATTTTCAGTTTCCTTCTGTTATTTGTATGAGATTACATTGTGCATTGTACACACAATTGTAAGGAGACAACTTTCAGAGGGTCTGACAGGTATTCAGGCTCAGAATGCTGAACGCTATTACATCCCAGAGAAATCCTAAACCTTAGTAAGCACAAGGAATGCCAAACTTGCTAAACTTCAATTCTGGCTGATGCAAACTGTTTGAGACCCAGGGTGATGCACTCTTACAAATAGAAGATGCTAAAATTTTAGTTCCTGAGGCAGCTGCTTTATTAACAATTGAGTGCTTCATCCAGTTGTGAAAAATAAATGGGCAAAATTATTAAACCATTCCTGCTTGTATCCCCAAATCCCATGTATCAGACACAAATTTTGTCTGATCAATATCTTAGTGAAGGCAAGGGATCATGCTTGTTTGCATTCAGTTATGGAATGATTAAGTATGTTTTTGACCAGTTGCATTTTACGGAGAATTTATAACTTCTCATGGCTTTATTTTATATTTAGATGTTCTAAAATTAATTTCATTAACAGGGCAAAATTGATATTTAGCTCTGGGGTTCATACACTATGAGTCTTGAAATACAAGCATTTTTGACAGAGACTTCATTTTATTTTAAACACTAGGGTCACAGTTATTTATGACTATTTTTTTCTTTGTGTTCCTAACATTTAAGTAAATCATAAATTCGAATAAAACACAGTTTCAAACACTTTAATGGCATGAACTAATCTTTCATGCTGTTGCACAAAAACTTATCATCACATGCCTTTGGCAATATAGCATTTGTTTACAGAAGAAAGCTAAGTATTTCAGGAACATTTTCCCTTTTGGATATATGTTAGAAGCAGGAAATAAATGACAACTAATGGGGATTTACATATCACAAGAGGAATTTTACTGGATCCCCATGGCTGACAGGTGAAATTGTGAGAGTGGTGAGAATATCTGACCCACACATCAAGTGGAATTTAACTAATAAAATAGAAATAATACGCACACATTACATGACAGTTCCTCTTCTGAGTGACTGTCTTTGAGGATTACATAATTGCAGTCCAGCTTTACCCAGTGTTGTTGACCAACAATAAAATTTCATTTAGCGCTCATTATGTTAATTAGAAAATAATGCTTGAAATGGTGGGATAATGAGTAATCAGTTCAGTAAATCCACAGTCAGATAGACAGCTTTTAACTTACAGTAACATGCTCACAGTTCAGGTGATGCTGTTCAAGCCCTAGACAGAATGGTAGACTAAAACCACACCTGCATGGAAGTCTGAATTTGGATACAGTAGAATTGAGTCTCTGATTTAAGAACCCTATGACTCCCAGATTCTAAGTCAAAATGGAAATTTATGAATAATTGTTGCTATAGGACATGAAATGAACAACATGCACATGTCAAGTCGTCAGGGCAAGAAAGAAGGAAGTTTGCTTTTTTTGCATAAATTTACTTGTGCTTATTTGTAATACAGAACAAGAGTCCTGAGAAGCACAGCAAACTATGGCAGTGTAGTACAAGTACTATTAGATAGACAAGAGAAGAGTAGTCTTCCCACTCATGTCCTCTTCCAGCAGAAACTAAGCTCAAAGTTCCCTTGGACTTCTCTTGGAAAAAATGTTAGTAATGTCTTTGAGACAAATTTTCATTTAAAAGTTAGTATTTATTTAGCAATTCAGTTCACACATGTATAATTGAAATACCACTATTGCTCAAAAGGTCTTGTGTATGTGACAGAGGACTGAGTGTTTTATAGCAACCACTATATGTGTAACATCTCACATCATGTATTTGCCAAAGCAAGCAGTGTTTATCTAAAATCTGTGATTTAGTTTAATCCGCGTTTCCAGAAGGAAAAATTACTAAAGATAGGAACAAAAATACTTCTTGCTTCACTCATAGTTAGCAGATACAGAGAACTGTGTTACATCTGAAAACTTAAAAAAACCAAGCACTTGCCTGGATTGCTTTTTGCTTTCATTGTGTATACGCCTTATGATAAGATAAATGTGCTTTTGGGGGCTGCAGTAAAATCCATAATTTAGTCTAATGTTAAGTTCTTTGCAAAAATGTCTCATGCATGAGTAATAGATTAAAAAAACAAACCAAAACAAAACAATTTATTACAAGTCCATCATTATTGTGGATTGCTTATGACACCATTGTTACCCTGTTATAGGACTGATGCCTCTAACCATCAATAATATTTATAATTTTCAAATATATGACACAGATATAAAATCTATTAATCATGCATCGACCTGTTATAATCTGAACTTCTACTTACAGTGCTACCAAATTACATTTATAGATTTGACCTCAAGTAATTAGTTTCAAACTCTGAATGTAATTTTAGATGATATGGGGAGTTATCAAGCACTGAGACTTGGCATGTAAGACAACTCATGCCCTTGGTGTATTAACTTTTCAGTTTAATCAGTCTTGCCCAAAATGGTCTTACTATGCTAGCATACTAAATATAACGTCGTGGGTTTAGAAATAATTATGTGGAACATTGTTTTCATAGCTATTTTAAGAGAACACAAAGTCTGGGATAATACAATTTCTCAAATAGGTAATCCAAACATTTGGCAGTCTGTGTCCCCCTTGAAAATTAACACAGCCATTTGCCTATATCTTCTCTTGTTTAAAAGGAAACACTCTTTAGCCACTAGATTACTTTTTTGTTAGCAGTCAATGATGTGATGCTAGAAATTATTTTGTAAAGAACACTCTGAGGTGGAAGGTGTTCGTCTTTGTTCCTTTTGGTTTATGATTTCATAGATAATATTGTGTAAAAAGACAGACAAGAAAAAAAAATCAAATCAAACCAAAAAAAACCCTCCCTGGGACTGAAATACTTTGTATGTGTTGTTATTTGCAGTGCATGCCAAGACATTCATGGGCACCAGAGCCAACCTGGCGAGCTAATTAAATAAATAAATGTATATGTTTAAAACAGCCTTATAAGGAGCATTGGAAATCTGCAAGATGAGCGAATATCTTATAACTTCTTCCGCAGGTGCGAGGATAGCTACAAGCCATGGACTTTCTGTCCTGCTTCTTGTTTGTGGCTTTGTGAAGGGTGCTTTGCTTTAATCTAAAAGTGCTGACTTTTTCCAATATCACTTTCTCTTCTTAAAGCAAAGAGCAAATCGCCTGTAAAATCCACGGAGCGGACAGCAAAGTTGACCCTAACCTCCAACCACCACTCTGCACCCAATGTACTCTAAATCTCTACACAAGGAGCACCTTCTTCAGGAAGTACAAACAAAATTACTAAATAAATAAAATAAAATAAAAATTATTAAAAAGAAGAGGATATCACATGTTTTCTTGTTATATCTTATTTTCTTTGGCGTATCACTGATATTTTATTTGAAGAGAACTGGTGTGATGTAATCAAACATTTTGTAACAGCAAGACTTAGTTTCCTTTTCTTTCGGCAAGGAGAAGCCTCATCCTTGACTTCTCAGGGGTTGGCCTGCAAGTCCTCAGTAATACAGAATTAACCATGGATGACATTTGGTTTCCTACGCTGAAAGAACCATTCCAGCCTGGAAGCAAAAAGAGGCCAAATAATGAAACAAACCTCAGTGATTTAACATAAATAGAATACAGACAAACTTTATCAAAAAGCCTCTTTTTCTTTTCTTTTTTTTTTTTTTTTTTTTTTTTTTTTTTTTTTTTTTTTTTTTTT
>VZUI01066896.1:0-23557 GCA_013401135.1 Cettia cetti | reverse complement strand
CCCATAAGCACCCAGCAATTAGTTCCCTTGACAACCCAATGGGGAAAAATTCCACAAACAAAAAAAACCAAATTCAACCCCCAACAACAGGGAATGTGGGAATGTCACTCCTCAGGAACGCGCGGGCCGCCAGGGCTCTCGGGTTTGGGATTAAATCCATCTTCAACAGCAGCAGCCCGGGCTACCTCGGCATCAGAAATAGAGGGAGTGAGTGGAAAATCAGCACAAGGTCTACAAAACACACCCTACAAATGTAGGGAATGAGTGGGAAGATCAGGACGATGTCTACAAAACCCTTTCTCCTCCAACACCTGAGTTACAGAGGTTACAGAGATCACAAGCATCTGGGAATTATCCTCACTTTTACAGCACTGTTGGAGGAAATCTCCCAATCCAGCTCCTTCAGGAGTCCTTTGGTGACGCTGAAGCAGCACAAAAATCTCAGTATTGCTCTCTCAGGCCTTTCCTGCAGCAGGAAAAGGTTTCCCATGACTTTGTCCTGCTTTATCCACAAATAACTCCTGGCCTGGTACCCTGCCCAGGGCAGGGGTCACCTGCTGTGCTCACAGGTAGGGCAGACTCTGCACCACAGCCTCAGGAGTGAGGGGTGAACGGGATTTGGGAACAGCAGAGAAAGGCTCCTTGCAGAGCTTTACCCAAGTGAAATATTTTACCAAACCTCCTTATCTCAATTCTTTTGGTTATATATATATATATATATATATATATATATATATATATATATATTTAAAAAAAATTAGAGATTAACAGTAGCAAATTGTCCCTGCATGAATTCCAGCCTTGCACACACAAAAAAAACATCAGGGGAAAAAATGTAACAAATAAACCACTCTTTGGGTAGAGAATGCCTCAAGCTGTAGTTACACTGTGATTATAGAAAATATTTGGCATGAAAATGTGATGTTTCATATTAGAATAAATAAAATGCTCCCCTTAAACCAAAGGGGGAGAGGTTTGCACTTTCTGATTGAGAAAAAAAAAATTCAAGGTTTGAATTTCAAGTTGACCTGAAAAAATTTCTTGTTTGCTTGCTTGTTTGAAATCGTCAGTGAGGCAAAAAAAAATATTATTTCCAGAGTTCTACCTGGGCTGTGCCTGCCCAGAGGATGGGATAAACAACATGCCTGGGTGAACTCTGCCAGGGAATGGGAATGCTGCTCCAGGTGGGACTCTAGGGGGAGTTACAAACTGGAGCTGGTCAGGGTGAGCCTCATCTGGGAGTCACCATCCCCTCGTTTAGAGAATCAGGGAATATCCTGAGCTGGAACAGACCCATAGGATTATCCAGTCCCACCCTGGCCCTGCACAGACACCCCAACAATCCCACCCTGGGCATTCCTGGCAGCGCTGCCCAAACACTCCTGGAGCTCTGGCAGCCTCGGGCTGGGACCATTCCCTGGGGAGCCTGGGCAGTGCCAGCACCCTCTGGGGGAAGAACCTTTCCCAGCATCCATCCCAAATCAATCTGTACCCATCCCACATCCATTCCATACCCATCCCATATCCATCCCATATCCGTCCCATATCCGTCCCATATCCATCCCACATCCATCCCACATCCATCCCATATCCATCCCGTACCCATCCCATACCCACCCCCCGTCCCTCCCCATCCCCGCTGCCTGCAGGTTCTGCCCAAGGCCCCGATGTGTTCGGCCTGGACTGGCCAATCCTTCCCCCCAGCCCGAGGCCATCCCGAGGGACAGTCCCTGTCCCACTCTCCCATTCCCCACAGCTGCAGCGGCACCGGCAGGAGCTGGAATTCCCCATCCCGTTTTTTCTGTGGCCCCTCGGAGCTCCGAGAGGATTGAAATCCTTCTGTTCCCTCCCCAAATGTCACAGTCTCAGCTCGCAGATGAGGGGCAGCAGTGACCCCCCTGCTCCTGGCTCTGCAGGGAAAGCAGCCGGGATGGAAAGGTCAGGGCTGGAAGTGCTGAGTGCCGCCCACACGGGCAGAGCTGGGGGTGGGGGCAGGCAGAATCCATTCCTGGAATCCTGGAGCTGCTGGAATGGGAGCAGGGTTTAGGATTCACTCCCAGGATCCCAGAGCTGCTGGAGCTGGCAGCAGGGAGTGGGATGGGATTCCACAACACGGAGATGCAGAGGAGGGGTCAGAGTGGGAAGGGCAGGACCCCTCTCCTCGGGATACTCTTGGGATACCTCTGGATAGCCTTAGGAAACATCTGGGACCCCCCTGGGAAAACCCTGAGAGCCCCCTGGGACCCCTCAGGCTGTGGGACCACCCAAGCAGGGCCAGGGCCAGGATTATTCCAGCCTCCCCCAGAGCTCTCCACTCTCCCTGCCCGGGAGGTCTCCCAGTGCCGCAGAATTGTGCAGCCAGGGGAGCAGGTCCTGCTGCTGCTGCAGGAATTGCAGGAAAGTCAAGTCAACTTTGGTCATCTCCAGGAGCAGGAGCTGCAGGGAGCAGAGGAGCAGCAAAGGAGGCATCCCCCAAAACTTCTGTCATTCCATCTCTGGAATTCTGTCAGCTCTATTCATCCCTGCCTGCAGGAGCCATGGTGGGATAGGACCTCCTGCTTTTCCCTTTTCTTCTGTCCTGAGCTCCTGAGCCTCAGCATTGTGCAGAGGTGACCTCAAAGCTTCTTCAAGGCTCAAAAATGGAAAGGAATTGGAGGTTTGCTCATTTTTATTCCCACCTAATGGTGGTTCTGTAATGTTTGGCCACTGCCCAGGGCAGAGGGAGCTGATTTCTGGTGTTTTCAGTGGGATGATCCCAGAATCCCAGATGAGGCTGAGCTGGAAGGGCCCCAGAAGGCTCCTGAAGGCCCATGCTGGGATCTGGTGTTTGGCTCCACCACACCTGGATCGTTTGAGGATGTTTGGGGGATGGGGGGGATTATCCCTAACTGAGCATTCCTCACCTCCTCGTTAAACAATTTTCCCATTCCCTGCTCCTCCCAAACTCCCAGCTACGGGTGAGCTCCAGCTTTCCCTGGAGATGTTTTGCCCTTTGCAAATGGCAGCTTCGCTCCTGCTGTTCAAAACCAACCTCATTTCTGCTTTCCAAGGTCCCTTTTCCCTTTATTGCCCTCCTCCCTTTCCCTCTCCCACTGTTCCATGTGGGAACACTCAGCCTGTTCCTGATCCCTGGAAACTCGGGGACCAGGGGTTCTGTCCTGCTAAATTCCCCACATTCACCCCTTGGTAGGAGTAACCAGCAAGGAATCCTGTCCCTTGGGAAAGAGAAGGTGTGGGATGGAGACATCTCAGGGTGTGATTTTCCATGATTCTCTCCACATGGCAGGAGCAGTGGGATCCAGCATTTGGGATGGACCTCACCCCATGGGATCCAGCAGCGTTTTCCAGGCATTTCCAAGGCTGTGGAGAGGTCCATGGGGTCTCAAGGTCTCCATGGGTTGCTCAGAGCTATGCATTGGACTTCCAGGTCTTTTCCCACCTAAATGATCCAAAGCTTTTCTGTCTCAGGACAGAAGGAGGGAAGGCTTGGTTGGATATTGGGAAGGAATTTCTCCCTGGGAGAGTGGGGAGGCCCTGGAATAGAATTCCCAGAGCAGCTGTGGCTGCCCCTGGATCCCTGGAAGTGTCCAAGGCCAGGCTGGGTGGGATTTGGAGCACCCTGGGACAGTGGGAGGTGTCCCTGCCCATGGCAGGGGTGGGAATGGATGATCCTTATGATCCTTCCAGCCCAGCCCATTCTGGGATTCTGGAGAAATTAAGACTCTCAGGCTCAACAAATTGGCTCCTCCTCTGACCAATTCCACCCCTAACTCCAGGCTGGCAATGCTCCAGGATGAGCCCTGGAGACTCTGCCTGCTGGGAAACACAGTGGAAGAGTTTTGGAGATGTTCAAACTCCTTTGTCAGAAGAGCTGGAGAATGGAATTCCAAAATGGATCCATGTCCAGACAAAGCAAATCCATTTGATATGAGGAATTAATTTTTGCAGGAATTTCTGTGCCTGCTTCTCCCCATCCTGGTGCAAGAAGTGCTCCTGCTCTGCCTCCCAGGACACCCAGAAGCACTCGGAGCCCTGGGGTTGATTTTTATTGCAGGAGACATTTTCTTTGGGGTTGTGGATGCAGGGGGAGCAGCAGCTGCAGCCTCCCATGCTGCTTTTACAGGGAAAAGCCATTTCTGCAGGACTCTGGCCCCCTGTCCCCTCCTCCCTGTGTCCGTGGCCTATGCATGTGTTGCCTCCATATCAGGGGCACCTTGAAATCTCCATTTATTATTCATTTGTTTGTGTTTCTGATCTTTGCAGGTCCTTTAGTTCTCAATGGTGGCAGTAAAGGCCATCCTGAGCAATTCCTTCCCTCCTCCTCCTCCTTTCCCTTCCTGGGCTGTATCACCCCCTCCCTGCAGGCTCTGCTCCCAGGTGTGCTTTGGGAATGGCATTTTCTTTATGGATCAGAGAGAGATTGGGGGGAAAGCAGAAATTCTTCCTGTGAGTCTGCGGGAGATTCCCTTCTCCTGGACCATTCCTGGGAGGTCTTGGTGCTCCTTGGGCAGTCAGCAGCCCTCACTGGGCTGTGGGATTCCATCCTGGATGTCCAGGGAATATTTCAGATCCAGCCTGGCCTCCAGTCCCTGAAGGTCCTGAGTATGGCAGGGCAGGGATTTAGGACAAAGAACCCCAAACTGCTGGATTTTAGCAGATAGTGCTGCCCCAGGGGAGCTCACAGGGGAAGCTCAGAATGCCCAAACTGAGACAATCCCCTGGGATTGACTAATGTGTTAATCCCATGGGAGAACCTCCAAGTGCTTCCCTTGCTTTTGGAGCCATGGCTGAAAGGGCACTGCCACTGCTGGGACACAGAGACGCCACCAAATAGAGCCCACGGGCCTGGCAGGAGCATTGGCTGCCCTGAAGGTCCAGCAAAGCAAACTCCAGGGGGCAAAACTGTCCCAAGAGGCCTGGAGATGGTCCTTGGCACTGTCCAGACCGTGCCACAGGATTTGGCTCCCTGGGGAATTGCCAGCTGCTCACAGGGCACATTTTGGAAAGTCTGTGTGTCCCAGAGGGTGAGAATAGCCCTGGCAGGGACCCAGGCAGCTCAGATTCCACAAAGGTGGGAGGAGGAAAAGGTGATTTCTGTGCCCTTTGTGCTGCAGCTGGAATTTCAGCCTCAGGAAAGGCTGGGTGGAAGTGAATCCCTGTTTAACTCAGACTGTGCTGAGTTCCTGCACCCACGAGTTACAAACAGTGACTGCTGTGACCATCCAGGTGTCACCACCCATTTGTGGGGAGTCCTTTGTCCCTTCTCTTGGCTCAGACTTCATCCCTTCCTCCTGGAGAGCTCCTACAAGGAGTATCTCAGAGGCAAACTAGGAATCGAGAGCCCACAAAGGCATTTCCCTGTGTTCTCCTAGCAGAGCCTCCAGGCTTTCTCCTGCACCCCAGTCTGGGATCAATCCCCTGAGATGGAATCTCCCTGAAGGACCTGACAGGCAGGGAACAAATCAAAGCCATCCTGTTCCCTGCATGACCGAGGGGATGAGGAGGAGGAACCTTCTCCCAGCTTGTTCCTTCTTGGAGATCTGAGGGCACTGAGGGGGTTAAGTCTTGGGTTTACACATCTGTCTGGGCCACCTCTGCATCCTGGATTTATTTCTGAGGGCTATTTTTAGCCCAGGCTCCCAGCCTGGAAGATCTTCATCACAGCCAGGAGCTGTGGAAGGCCCCATTCCAGGGAATGAGGACAGCCAGGCTCTGCTTCCTAATTGGCTGAGTGTGGAGAGGGGATTATTATTTCTAGCTTGGGAATTGTAGCCAGAGTCTTCTGCCTGAGTCAAAGTCACCTCCACAACCAAGGCATGACCCAGGGATGGGCACAGACACAGGCACAGAGCTCCAGAGGCTGCTAAAGCCACCCAGGGAACAGGAGGGATGAGGTGAGAGGGCTGGGACAGGGCTTGGAGTGGGGACTGGGATGGTAAAAACCTGAGCTGATCCTCAGGAAGGAAAGTTCCAAAACCTTCCTTGAGATTGGGAAAATCAACCCAAACCCAACTGCAGGGGAAGGCTCAGGATTCTGGGATGGGAGAGGCTGGGAGGGACCTGAAAGCTCCAAACCTGTGACCCTGAAACCTCCACAACCCTGAAATCTCCATGACCCAACCTGTAGGGGTTTGCCTATTTCTGTTTCTCAAAATTAGTGCAGTGGTTTGAGTGCCCATTAGAATTATTTACTCTTTCCTTCTGTGAGATAGGATTAGGAGAGAAGCAAAGCAGGCTCAAAACTTAAAAGGGTATAAAGACAGGTTTACTAACAAAACTATAAGAGAGAAAATAAATAATAAATACAGAATAAAACTTTCAAAACACTTCTCCTCTCCCCCAACAGCTTCTTTTCTTTCTCACAGGCAACTTATAAAGACAAAATTTGGAACTCTAGGTCAGTTTACCACCTATAAAATAGTTTTTCATCAGTTCATTTAGAGAGAGAAGTCTCTTTTGGCCCACCATGGAACTTCCCACAAGACAAGAACAGTCCTCGTGTGGCTTTCAGTTCTCACAAAAGCAGCCTCCTGGGAATCTGCAGCTGTGCAGTGCCTTCCATATTGCACAGCCTCCCCAGCTGCATATGGGCCATGGGCTCATGGGTACCGTTTTAAAGATGAACGGTGTCCAAAAGCAAGGGGTTTTCATCTCTAGGAACAGAGATATTTTCTCTTTCTAGGGGCAGATCTTCACTCATCTCTCTCTCCTCCCCTCCCTGTGCCCGGCAGTCACCAGCCCCGCCTTCCCTCCTTGTTCTTTCCCTCTCTGCCCATGGGGGAGGGCTCGTGTGCAGCCTGCTCTCCATCAGTGCCCCAGCCCCTTTCTGCCTGACTGCTGTCCAGCCACTCTGTCCCCAGCCTGTGGCACTGCAGGGGTTGTTGTGGCTGAAGTGCAGGACACGGTTCTTGGATTTGTTAAACCTCCCATTGCTGGATTTGGGCCCTGATCCAGCCTGTGCAGGGCCCTCTGCAGAGCCCTCTGCCCTCAGCAGATCCACACTCGCTCCCAGCTTGGTGTCAGCTGCAAGTTTACTGATGGTGGACTCAATCCCCTCTTCCAGATCATCAGGAAAGAGATTAAACAGGACAGGCTCCAGCAGGGACCCCACAGTGGCTGGACACACGGGGTGCAGCCCCATCCCCTCTGGCCCGGTCCCAGCCCGTTCCTGAGCCAGCTCCTCGGTCCTGGGGCTGCTCTCCAGCCTTTCTCATTCCTCCAAAAGCAGAATGGGGGGATCCCAGCTGGATCTGCTGAGGAAAACTGAATATCCCTGTTCCTGTAGCATTTCCTGGGACAAGGCCACTCCTCAGCAGTACAGATGAGGGGTTTAAAGCTGAGCTTTTTGCCCCGCTTGTTCACATCCCATCCCAGCTTCCAGAGGGATGATGAGGAATCCTTGGCACAGCCAGTGCTCCAAGGGGTGCAGGGAGATTTTCAGGGAAAAGGATGAAATTCCTGCAGATGACCCAAGGGTGTCACTCCTGAGGGATTTATAACTCTCAGGAAAACACTGGAAAGGAACACAATTCCCTCAGGATTTGTTCCTGAGGCATCTCCACAATCAAACCTCTCCCTGAAGCAGGATTGTGAGGGAAGAGCTCAGATTCCCAGTGCGCTCCCAAGGCTCAGATCCGGAGCTTGTCCAGGCAAAAATCCTGCTGCTCCTGTGGCCCCCAGGCTATGGGACAGGGATGTCCCCTTCCAAACAAAGGAGTTTCCTTTGAGCAGACACAAACCCAGCTTTAGGATAAGAGGAATTTTTGGGGCACTCCTGATCCTGAGCTCACCCTGAGCAAGGGCCATGGTAGAGCAGCAAAAACCCAAAATCAGGGGGAAAAAACCCAACAAAAATTCAGCATGGCTTTGGAAAAACCTCATTTATACCTTTGCCAAAGCTTCATCTTTCCATCAATCCTTTTGTGTTCCTGCTTAGTCTATAAATGAATCAATATTATTTAAGCCTTGGGCACTCCATGGTTTTGGGTTTTTTGGTTTTTTGGTTTTTGTTTTTTGGTGGTTTTTTGTTTGTTTGTTTTTTGTTTTTTGTTATTTTGGGGTTTTTTGTTGTTTTTTTTTTTTTAATCTTAAATTTATTAGCACCCAGAGCTGCCTCACTGTTTCTTTGGTACCTCTGTCCTTACCTGGCTGTTGGAGCTGTTTTCTGTCTGTCCCTGCACATCCAGGACTCAGGATTCTCCCTTTCCCAGCTTGGAGCCTCCATCCTGTGGGAAAGATGGGAGCTTAGCTCCAGCACTGGTTTTTATTGGCATTTGGAAAAACACAGGTACAAAAATGCAGCCCTGAGAGCAGAGAGCAGAATTTGCACCATTTCTCTGGCACAGACATTCCAAAGGGAGGTGTGGATTCCCTGGAGCAGAAGTTTTGCAGGATGTGATAGCAGCATTTTCCATGAACTCACCACCCTTTATTCCAAACACACTGAAACACCTGAGGGGGTCCAAAGCAGGGCTGGAGCTCTGGAAAAATCCAACATTTCATCCAATTCACAGGCAGCTTTGGAAAAAATCTGGTAAAATTAATTTGAAAGGATTTTGTGGTGGCTGTAAGGTCCTGGTTGGACTCAGAGCAACCAGAACCCTCCAGGTTTTTGCCTGACATATGGAAAAGGCCAAAACTTCCTCATAAAAGTGTGGCCATTTCCTTTGGGTGTGGAATTGAGTGTGGGGAGGTCACTGAGCATCCTGAATTCCCTGGGGCTTGGCCTGGAACGTGGGGACTCTGGAGGGCCAATCCCTGTCCTGCCCTAAGGCCACCAGTCCATCAGTGTCCAGCTGGGGACAGGGGCACGGGGAGCCACCTCCTGTGGTGACACCTCCAGGAAAGGGCCCTGACTCAGGGGAGGGGCTGAGATTTGGATTTTGTGGGAAAAGCCTAGGATTGACACCAGTTTGGTGAAATCCTTTCCTGAGGGAAGGCTCGGCCAAAATGAGACACAAAAGGGGCAATAACCCAGCCTGAAACCTTTGGAGCTCTGGCAAACAGGGATCCCAGAAATCCCTTATCCAGGAACATTGTCAAGAACAGCCAACCAGGAATGGAAAAGCTTCTCATGGAGGCTTGGGAATATTCCCACCCCCAGGCTGCAGATCCATTAAAGGGTGGGGTTTTCTCCCACTGACAGCTCAGGGCCAGCTGCTCTTCCTTCAGCCAGAATCATGGAATGTGTCAGGTTGGAAGGGGCCTTAAGGATCACCCAGTGCCAACCATGGGCAGGGACACCTCCCACTATCACAGGCTGCTCCAACCTGGCCTTGGGCACTGCCAGGGGTCCAGGGGCAGCCACAGCTGCTCTGGGAATTCCACCCCAGCCCTTCCCCCACCCTCACAGGCAAGGATTCCCTCCCAATCTCCCATCCATCCCTGCCCTCTGGCAGTGGGATCCATTCCCTGTGTCCTGTCCCTCCAGCCCTTATCAAAAGCCCCTCTCCAGAGACTTCCCATGGCTGCTTCTGAGACAGCAGCACCGAGCCACGAAACCTGTGATTAAAAGCAAAACAACCCTGATGTTAAAGGAGTCTGGACTCCCTGGTAATTAATTTAAGATTAATGGGAACAACTGAGTTAAAATTCGGTGACGATAATTAGCAAGCGAATTACAACAAAGGAGAAGGCAACAACTAAAAGTAATTACAGTGTACAGACATTGAATCCTGCACCGTCTGGAAAACCCCCAGGAAAATCCCCCGTGGGCAGTGGGAGAACAGCAGTGCTGGGAGCTGGGGGAGCAGCACAGCCACCACAGCCTACAGTGCCTCTGGAATCCTGCTGGAATCCTGGGAGCTCAGCTGGGATCCTGCTCCTGCTGTTAAACACAAACCTGTGCAGGGCTCCTGTGCAGAGCTAAAAAAATCCACGAGAATTTCCTGGAAGCTGCCATGTCAATGCTCTGGATACAGGGAATAGGAGGTTGGCTTTGGGTCTCCATCCATCCTTTCCACTCCTCACATCGCAGGAGTTCTGTTGGGATTTCACTTTGATTTCAGGAGTCCTGCCTGTCCTGAGTGGGCACAGACAAAGCTCAGGGAAAGAGGATTTGCTGCCTTGGCTCTGCTTTTTTTCAGGGTTGGTTTTCAGGCCTTGGGTGTTTGTTAGAGGGAGAAGACCCAGACAATTCTTGTTGAGATCAGGAATTCCTGTTGCTGTCCTAAGGAGTTTCTGCTTTCTAATACCAGAAACTGTGTCAGGGAGTTTCTCTGTGGCTGATTTCAGTGTCACTTTTCCCCTGAGTTTTTCCTACAGCTCTCACAGGGGTTGTGTCCAACATTTCACAACCATGAGGAAATTCCCTATAATGAGGTGTCATCCTCACCCTTGTGAGCAGGGAGAGGACAAGGGAACAGCTGGAGCTGTTCCAGGGGGGTTGGGATGGATCTCAGGGAAAGGCTCATCCCCCAGAGGGTGCTGGCACTGCCCAGGTTCCCCAGGGAATGGTCCCAGCCCGAGGCTGCCAGAGCTCCAGGAGCATTTGGGCAGCACTGCCAGGGATGCCCAGGGGGGGATTGTTGGGGGGTCTGTGCAGGGCCAGGGATGGGACTGAAGGATCCTGTGGGGCCCTTGCAGCTCAGGATGTTCTCTGATTCTGTGTAGTGGATAATGGGAGATGAGAAAATTATGGAATTGTGGAATGGTTTGGGTTGGAAAGGACCTTAAAGCCCCTCCAGTGCCACCCCTGCCATGGCAGAGACATCTTCCACTGTCTCAGGCTGCTCCAAGCCCTGTCCAGCCTGGCCTTGGACACTTCCAGGGATCTGGGGCAGGCACAGCTTTTCCGGGAAGCTGCTCCAAGGTTGCCAAAAGATGTCCTTGAGCTTGGGAAAAGGATTTGGGATCAGTGCCCATGGATCAGGATGGTGCTGAGTGCCTGAGAAAGGAGGAACTGTCTGGGAAGTGCCTGACAGGGATGGTTCCAGCGGGTCCTGTGGGATCTGGAGTGTCAGGAGCTGATTCCTCCTCTCTGGGGGTGTTCCCTGAGCTCCATCTGAGGGGATGGAGGAAGCCTGTTCCTGCTGTGACCCCTCAGGATCAGCTCCAAGGGGTGGGACCAGGAGTGGTCCATGGAGAGCTGGGATGAGCTTCCCACACCTAGTTCCAGGCTGCTGAGCTGTCCCCCTGAAAATTCACTGTCATGTCCCAAGCCTGACCTGGGACCATCAGTAAATCCCAGTCCCCAGCCCTGCACTGCTGGAGCAGGATTTGGGATGGCTCCTTGCTGGATTTCAGCTTGGCAGACCCAGCCCAGGGGCTTTGTGTGGCCAGATTTACCCAATAATGTCAGATTTTGGTCAATCCAGACAGAATTAAATTCACCCCATCCTAGAGGCCCCATGCCATCCCACCCCTGAGCTCTTCTCCTGGGACAGGGTGGAATGAGATGCTGGACTGTGGGAAGCCCAGGAGTGTCTGTTCCCACATCCAGGTGTGCCTGCCCTCACCTTCACATCTGCACCCATTTCTGCTCCTCAGCCCAAACCCTGATGGAGGAACCTCCCAAACCTCTCCCATGCTCCCCCACCCCAAAGGCCCCAGGCCTTGCAGGCCTGGCCATTGGAGAACCCCCCCTGGAATACAGAATTTCCACGGTCAAAGTGAGATTTGGCAATGAAATTCCAGCCCTTGCCAACTGTGGATGTTTGGATTCAGCTTTTCCACTAAAAATGTCATTTATCTGACTGAAGCGGCTCGTAGGGAATGGCTGGACTGACAGCTCCCCCTCCCCAGCAGCTGCTGCAGGGACAGCAGAGGCAGCTCTGGAGCTCACAGTGGTTCAGTACCCCATTCCCCAATTCCAGAGCAGAAAGTTCTATCTGAAGGATGGAATTTTATCAGTTTTGTTTCATTTAAATGAACTCAGTGACTGCTCAGGAAGGAAAAAAAGGTGAAATTTCAAAATGGAAACTAAACACAGCAATATTATCAAAATGTGTGGTTGGGGTTGGTGGGAGCTGGGCTCAGCTGCCTCCTGAGCTGGGTTTTGGGCTCAGTTTTATCTAAAATAGCTCAGCTTGGATGAACTTTAGCAAATAGCAGCCTGGGGATGCCACATGTCAAAAATCAGGTGAAAGAACTCCCCCCTGTGCCTGAGCTCCCCTGGCCCTCCCTGTCCCAGGCCCACCTTCCCGTACCCAGATCTCCAAATCCCTGCTTGGCACAGCCTCCAGCCCAGGTGATTGATGTTTATTAAAAAAACAGATTTATTAATTATTGCAGGATTTAATTCTGCTTCAGGACTGACCCTCAGGAGTTTGCTGCTCTCAGACCCTCCCAGGTGCCTGTGCTGGATCCCTCCCCTAACTCCTCCTGAGAAAAGCCAGGAGGCAGCTGAAGTTTTGAAGAAGTTTAAGGTTTCAGAGCCAGCCCTGAGTTACTGTTGCTCTCTCCTCACAGTTTGCAGTGAATTGCTCAGTAACTCCTCGGAGAACCCCTGAGTTTGTGGTGGCTGTTCCAGGCAGGTCCTCCCACTCCCATCCCCAGGTGCTGCCCCTGGTTATCCCAGTGCTACTCCAGGAGAGCCCAGCCTCCCTCTTGGGAGTAGTTCCTGCTCTCTGTAAATAATTCCCTCCTAATTCTGCTCAGCCCAGCTGGGCCGGCTTGTGTGGCCCCAGGGATAAAGAATGGGGAGCAAATCCTGGTTTTAATAAGGCCCAGAAATGTTGATTCAAGCACTGAGCACTGAATCAAACCAATCTCCACAGGGTGGCTGGGGCTGGTGCTGCAGAGGTTGTGTTGTCACTGCCTTCTCTCAGGGATTTTTCGCTGTGCCCACACGGCCTGGCTGGAGCCTCTCCACTCTGCCCTGGAGCCCAGCACATCCTGGGGTGACAGGGGTGCAAAGAACCTGAGCTACCCCAAAATCCCAGCCCATGCTGACAAAAGATGGGTTTGGAGAAGAGCTGCTCTTTGGGAGCCTCCCTGTTGCTCAGTTTTGACCCAGACTGGTTTTGCTGGGTGGGCCAGGTGGGCTCTGGGCACAGCGAGGCCAAGCAGCTCTTTGTGATTATGGCCAGGGCTGCTCCTCCTGCCAGAGCACCTTTCCCAGAGCCTTTATCCCTGCCAGGTACTGCCAAGTGCTCACCCAGGGACAGGGAATGGCTGGAGCTGTGCCAGGAGGGTTTGGGATGGATCTCAGGGAAAGGTTCTTCCCCCAGAGGGTGCTGGCACTGCCCAGGCTCCCCAGGGAATGGTCCCAGCCCGAGGCTGCCAGAGCTCCAGGAGCGTTTGGGCAGCACTGCCAGGGATGCCCAGGGGGGGATTGTTGGGGTGTCTGTGCAGGACCAGGGGTGGGACTGGGGGATCCTGGCGGTCCCTTCCAGCTCAGGATATTCCAGGATTCCATAACTCCCAGCTGGAGCCCACCTGCTGCATATGCTGAGCTGCATGCTGATGCACAGGGATGCTCTGCCTGCCTCCCTCAGCTCCTGCTCTCTGCTGGGGCCTGGAGAAGCTGGTCTCAAAGTATGCTGGGGACATGGGTGGCACCTGAGGACCCAGTGAGCCCAGTCTGGGCTCTGCCTGAGCCCTGGGACACGGCCCCTTGTGTGTCACCCCTGCCCAGTTCCTGGTGACTTCTCCTGGGAACCCAAACCACGCTGGAGTTCTGGTTCCTCCAGCCAGGGAGAGGCTCTCAGCTCCCACCTTCCCTTCTCCTCCCAAGAGGAAAGGCTGAGACCTGGGATTGTTCAGCTTGGAGACCAGGGTGACCTAATTGTGGCCTTCCAGGACCTGACGGCAACCTACCAGAAAATTGGAGAGGCAATTGCCAAGGGATGGAGGGACAAGACACAGGGAACGGATTCCCAGTGCCAGAGGGCAGGGATGGATGGGAGATTGGGCAGGAATTGTTCTTTGTGAGGGTCGGGGAACGGCTGGGATGGAACTCCCAGAGCAGCTGTGGCTGCCCCTGGATCCCTGGCAGTGTCCAAGGCCAGGTTGGACACTGGGGCTTGGAGCACCCCGGGACAGTGGGAGGCATCCCTGCCCATGGCAGGGGTGGGGTGAGACAGGTTTTAAACATCCCTTCCAACCCAGACCGGTCTGGGATTTTGGGATGAGGCGGAAGGTTAAAAATGCTCATCCCAGGAGCAGGGAAACGCTGCTGTCTCTGGAAGCGACCCAGGAACCCAAACCCTCGGCAGCTCCCTGGGCCCCGGGCACTGCTGGGGGTGGCTCTTAAACCCCACCCAGTTCCCAGATGGGCTCTTAATTAAATCCCAATTTCACCCATTTCCATGGCTCACCCCCCTTTTCCAGGGAGCTGCGGTGTCTCCAGGCAGGGAGGGGATCCCAGGGAGCCTTTCCGAGGGCTCCAGTCCCTGCTGCCCCTCCCGAGCGATCCCAGTGCCAAGGCAGCTCCGGTTCTGTGCTAGTGTCACCCTGCCCTGCCTGCTGCCCCTCTGCAGGTGTTTAATTAACTCCCTGCACTCAAACATCACTCTCAAATGATGAAATATTCAGATATTTGATCTTGCCCCTTTATTTCCCTGAGCCAGAGCAGCCCTTGTTCCCTCTCTGCATTGGGAAATCCTAATCCAGCCCCGGCTCCTCAGTGGGGATTCACCTGGCAGCGGCCTGAATGCAAATGGAGCAGGCTCAGGCAGAAGCTGTGTTTGGGGACACTCAGAGCTCTTTGTTTTAGATGTTTAAACTGCGAAGTACCCGGAGTTAATAATTATTTCTGACCGGGGGTGACACCTGCCTTGAGTGCTGAGGGGCTCTATCCAAACACAGGCAAACACTGGGCAAACAACAGCGGCTGGAAGCAAAGGGAATCTTGGATTTTGATCCTTCAAAGCAGCGAAGCTGCTCCTGAAAGCGTCCCAGGCGACTGATCTGCGTGTGCAGAGCAGCTCAGGGAGATTCCGCTCCCGGGAGCCTCCCAAGGGCTCATCCAAAATTTAGCCCCCTCCTTCCCCAGAGCTGTGGGGTCTCCTCCGTGGATGGGCTGGAAAAAGCCACGGGATCCTCCCCTGTGCTCCATGTGGGCAAGGCAAGGTGGAATTAGTAATTTCCTTCCTGGGGAATCAGGAAATCAGTGATGGGCAGCCCAGCCCATGCAGGGCCTTCAGCAGTCCCTGAAGAGCCAGGGCCAGGCATCCTGAGAATCAGGGAACCTTGGAATGGTTTGTGTGGGAAAGGACCTTAAAGTCATGGAATGGTTTGGGTTGGAAGGGATCTTAAATCCCACCCAGTGCCACCCCTGCCACAGCAGGGATACCTCCCACTGTCCCGGGGTGCTCCAAGCCCTGTCCAACCTGGCCTTGGACACTGCCAGGGATCCAGGGACAGCCACAGCTGCTCCCCACCCTCCCAGGGAGGAATTCAATCCCAAATCCCAAAAGTTAGAGCCTGTGGCACACAAACACATAGTGGGATCCCTCCCAGGTGTCCCTTAAACCAGTAGGAGCACAGGGTGTCACCTTCCCCAGGTGACACAAACCCATCCCAGGCTTTAAGGCAGGAGCTGCATTCCCAGCATGGGAAGTGATTCCCAGCCCACCCTGCCTGCTCTCCCCACCCTTGATGATTCCAGACCTAATGGGGAATTCCTCATTTCAGGATCCCATTTGGGTTTCCCTACAAGTCCTGGCAAATCTCCAGCCCAAAGTGCAGCCAAAATCAGGGATAATTTGGAAAGATTTAAGCACCTGCCCTCTGGTTCACTGGGATCATCCCCTCCTGTCTTAGAGCTTTTGTTCCCTGGTAGAGCAGTTCCAGATGGAAAAAAAACCATTTGTGCCCTGCTTGGCTCAGCCCAGCAGATTCCTTAGGGCTTTTGCCTCTGCCAAAGCAGCCAAGGAGCCTCCAGCATTCCAGGGATTCTCCCAAACTTCCAGCCCTGCACAGAGGGAGTTTTCCAGCAACAACGCTTCTCAGTTTTGAAAGATTCATCCCTGGAAAATGCCTAAAGTTGAACATTGACTGCCCACCTTTCCCAGCCTGTGCCTGACACTGAATCCAGCACCTGTATCCACCCCAGGAATGGAGAAATCCCTAATCCAGCCCTCACTGCTTTCCTCACAAATGGGAATCTGCTCAGACTCTCACCCTGGAAGCCACTGGTGTTTGAGGAATTCTGATTCCACCCCAACCCAGGAATTCTCATTCCACAATAAACCAGCATGTGAGCACAGACTGAGCCTGGATTTACATCCAAGAGTTATTCTGGTGGTTGATTCAGCCCCGTTTGGGATACAGGGAGCTGCTCCTCCCTGGAGGAGCTCTGGGCTGTGTGCTCAGCTGAGTTCCACCACAGAGCTCCAGCAAGGAGGGAATCAGGTCCAGATCCCAGGGAATGGCTGGAGCTGTGCCAGGAGGGTTGGGATGGATCTCAGGGAAAGGTTCTTCCCCCAGAGGGTGCTGGCACTGCCCAGGCTCCCCAGGGAATGGTCCCAGCCCGAGGCTGCCGGAGCTCCAGGAGCGTTTGGGCAGCGCTGCCAGGGAGGCCCAGGGTGGGATTGTTGGGGTGTCTGTTCAGGGCCAGGGGTGGACTGGGAGATCCTGTGGGGCCCTTCCAGCTCAGGATATTCCAGGATTCCATAACTCCCAGCTGGAGCCCACCTGCTGCATGTGCTGAATGTGAGCCTGTCAGAGGAGCTGGATGACACCAGACTGACACCTCTGCCCTCTCCAATCTTCTCCCTCTGATAAAACCCATCCCTAGGGAGGAGGGCAGGAATAAGGTGAGGGAATAAATGCTGTTCCCCAAAACTCTGTGGTCCTGAGCAGCCTCTGTAATCCTGCCCAAGCCAAAGGTCCCACTTTGCTCCACCACCCTCACCTGATTTATCACTTCTGCTTTCCAGCCCTTCCTGCTCATTCCTTTCCCATTTCTGGGTGCACCTCACCACAACCAGTGCTATACTGGTTTGTACTGGGCAGAGAAGATGGTCCCAGCACTGGGAATACTGGTGTCCAAACCCACATTTTGCTGAGCAAGGAGCAATAAGAGGAAATCCCAGGAAAGTTCCCTGGAGAGACAAAAGGAGGATGAACTGAGCAGGACTGGCTGCATCTCATTGAAGCCTTTCAGGACTTCAAGGGCTTAAAAAAACCATGGAAAAGTGATTTTTCCATGGGCAGAGAGGAGAGGAACAAGGGGAGGGGGTGGATTTAGATTGAAAAAGGGGAGACTTAGGTTTGATATGGGGAAGGAATTCCTTCCTGTGAGGGTGGGGGGAGGTGCTGGGATGGAATTCCCAGAGAAGCTGTGGCTGCCCCTAGATCCCTGAAAGTGTCCAAGGCCAGGCTGGACATTGGGGCTTGGAGCAGCCTGGGACAGTGGAAGGTGTCCCTGCCCATGGCAGGGGTGGCACTGGAGGGGCTTTAAGGTCCTTTCCAACCCAAACCATTCCAGGATTCCATGAAATCAATGTAGCCTTCCTTCCCACCCAAACCAGGCTGGGGTTCCATGATTTGTAACCCTAAGGAGCTGCAAGGTCCCAAGGAACTGGTGACATCCCAGCACTGATTTCCAGCCCAAAAGCTGCACAAGCCCTCATGGAGAACAATGCCAGCTGCCCCAGGAAAAGCTTTCCATGCCACCTTCGCCTCAGCTTGGCTCCAAGACAAATATTTGGAATTCTTCCTTCCATTTCCAAGGTCAGCATCAGGTGTTCCCATTATCCCCCAGAAGCAACACTTCTGCATCCAGAAAAGCAGAGGTAAATAAATCAGAATTCCTGATTATTTGCAATTATTCCAGGAACAGCTCCCTGGGGAGTCAGTGGGATGGGATGTCAAAGAGGAAAGGAATTCCATTGTCAGGGGAAACACCCCCAGGGAGAAAGGGATTGAGGGAATTTTAGTGTGGATGTGGAAACATCTCATCCCAACCCCCTCCCATCATCTCAGAGCTCTGGCAGACCCATGGTGTCCCCACTTCCAAGGGATAAATGGAGGACAGGAGGTGCTGAACAGATATTTGGGAGTAGCCACAAGGAAAATGAATGATCCTGCTTTTCGTGGGAGGATTGAGGGGGAGTTCTGGAGGGTGATCCATGACCTGGCAGATTCCCAGCTCTGATTCCTGCTTATCTGGAGCCTCCTGACATCCATCAGCTCCTGGCACCAGGGAACTGATGGTGGCAAAGGGAAGAAGGAAGATGGGAACGTGTTCATTCCCAGATTTTACAGCTGGGCATGGGAACAAATCCTTCCTTGAAGCATCTTGTTCCCCAAATTAAAGACTAAATTTAAAAAACAAAACAAAACAAAAAAAACCCCAACAAAACAACAACAGAAAAAAAAATTGAGAAGTTGCTAAAAACATCAAATTCCTGCAGGAGGAAACTGCCCAAAAACAGGGAGCAGGGATCAGGAAGGGTTTGATGGGAGCATTTCCAGTCAAGCTTTCCCAGTTCTCCAGGGAGCTTTTACACCTCCAGGGAAATTGTTTTAAAATATCAACTCCAGAGAGGAA
The DNA here is from genome assembly GCA_013401135.1 of Cettia cetti. NCBI lineage: Eukaryota > Metazoa > Chordata > Aves > Passeriformes > Sylviidae > Cettia > Cettia cetti. The sequence goes on along the minus strand of VZUI01066896.1, from coordinate 5,118 downwards.
ATAGCCTTGGGAAGGGAAAAGTCTTGGAGAAAATAGTGGAGAATCATCCAGCCCATTACCCACGGCTCAGGGAAGCTCTGTGTGCTCATCCAGCCACATCCAAGGGCTGGAAAAGGAGGAGAGAGGGGGAGAGAGGAATTCTGAATATAAGTATATCCAATATTTTGTGGGAAAATACAGAGAGGAAACAAAAAAAGACCAGGAAATGTCATCCTTGTGCCTTCTATACCTGGAGCAAACCCCTTTTCCTTGGAGGGGGAAGAGAATGGATTCAAACATTCCCAGGAACATTCAGGATATTCCTTCAGGGGATGTCTCTTCAGGAAAACAAATCCTGACAAGATCTTTGTTCCACAGCAGAGCCAGTCCAAACATCCCTCCTGGAAGGAGGAACCTTTTCCTGCTGCAGTTTCATTCCTCCAGGGCTTTTTCCATCCAGGAGCTCTCTTCCTTTTGTCTTCCCTGGGATTACATTAAAAAAAATAATTAAAAAAAGCAGGGACTTTGAATAATAAAAAAATTCCTTGTCAGCCGTCAGAGGAGCTGAAGGCTGGAGAATACAGAGAGGAAACAAAGGAGAGCATTAAAGGAAAGGGTAAAAAAGGGCAGATTTTGATGGGATATTGGGAAGGAATTCCTCCCTGGGAAATAGGGAAGGGTTCCATTGACACCCCTGGATCCCTGGCAGTGTCCCAGGCCAGGCTGGACACTGGGGCTTGGAGCAGCCTGGGACAGTGGAAGGTGTCCCTGCCATGGCAGGGGATGGCACTAGGTGGGCTTTAGGGTCCCTTCCCACACAAACCACTCCATGATTCTGTGAAAAAGTCCTGAAGGCTGGAATGGGAGAGGGAGCAGCTCCAGGGGCTGGATCCTGGCAGGAGAGAGGCCAGGACTGACCTGAGCCAGGTCCTGGATGTTCTCCCAGCCTGGACCTGGATCCTGCTCCTGTATCCTGAGAAACTGAGGCACTCTGAGGGGTCATTTCCCATCTTTTCCCGGCGTCCTTTCCTTTTGTCCCAGGGTCAGATCCCACAGGGATTGAGCAGAGCCCTATGAGCCCAGGGAACTTGGGGGTGATCGCAAGTCCCCCCCGGGCTGGATGAACTGGGAATGGGAATCTCCTGCTGCTCCTCCAGGTGCCATACCAGGATCACTGGGGCTGGAAAAGGTCACAGAGTCCAACCTTGGACCAAATCCCACCATTCCCACTAAAAACTCATCCCTGGTTTTAGCCTTGGCCCCCAACTCTGGATCCATGGGATGGGAGCCAGGAATCCCCAAAGCTCCTCAGGAGCAGCAGGGGGGCCTTTGCCAGAGGCACCTGGAGGGTCACAGATCCTGGAATCACACAGGTTGGAAAAGCCCTCGGGGCCCACACCAGGTGCAATCCTGATCCCTGCTGATGCTGATTAACAAGGAATGTACAGAGAATTTTGGCCAGATACAAAGGGTGGACAATTCCCTGGCTCTGCCAGCTCAGCCCCTTGTCTCTTCCCTGCACAGCTCCAGTGGCATTCCAAGGCTATTGAGAGCCAAATCCTGTTTCTCATCCCTGAAAAAACAGCCTGAAACTGCCCTGAAATCCAAGAAAATCCCAAATTTCCTCCACTGGCAGCAGGAGCAGAATCCAGCCTGAGACATTCCAAGTTTCCTGGTGTTGTTTGTGGGTTTTTATAAAAATCAATGTCATTTACAATTATATAACTGCAAAAAAGCAGCTGAAAAACTTCAGGATGGAGCTTCTATTTTATCCAACCTTTTCTCCATTAATCTTCCCACACAACTGCTGTCACCATTAGGCTGCCAAAGGAAAATTCTTTGGATCCTTTCAGTTTGGCAGTTCCACAGGTGGCACTTACCTGCCTCTGCTTCCAGCCTGTCCCGCTTCCCTGCATCCCTATGGATACTCCCTGTGCCTAAGGTAATAGGGATATTAGTGGGACAGACCTTCACCTATGGCCTCCAATCCTGGAAATCCACAGGAAGGATGTAAAAATTCCCAAATTCTCCTGCAGCAGCCACTGGTGTTTGGAGAGTTTGCAGCCACCTGTGATCTCCATGCTGGGAATTGTCTGAATGAGCCCATGCTGGAATCGCTGGAATCGCTGGCAGCATTCCCACAGAATCTGCAAGGAACTGGAGCAGCTTTGGGGCTGTCAGATTTGATCTTCTGAAGGGATTTTTGACAGGAATTGAAGCTTTTTTTTTGATGGAGAGGGGGAGGTTTTGCTGTGTGCAGAAAGGGGCTGCTTCCCTCAGGAAGGAGCAGCACTGAATTCTCCCGCATTTCTGCAAAGTCTGGGAGCCTCCCAAGCTTTCACAGGGAGCAGGGTGAAGTCAGAGCTGTTTGTGCTTCCAGCCCCATCCCTCAGGTGTTCCAGGGATTTTTACAATAATTGCATCAATTGATTTCCTCCAAGGTGACCCCGTGCTTGGCCGGAACCTCCGGAGTGGGAGCAGGGATGAGCCAGGATGGAATGTGACACACAAGGACCTTCCCAAAGCTTGGGGGCCCCCCTCCTGTCCCCAAAGCCCCCGACTCCAGGTGACCTTCCTGCTGTCACCTCTGGAATCATCTCCATCCCTGGCAGTGTCCCAGGCCGAGCTGGATGAGCTTGGAGCACTCTGGGATGGTGGGAGGTGTCCCCGGGCCTGGAACAGGATGGGGTTTAAGGTCCCTCCCAACCCAAACCATTCCAGGATTCCAAGATTCCCCACACAGGGCCAATTACTCCAACCCCTAAATGGGAATTTTTGCAGCAGCAAAAATCCCTGCAATTCCTGTGCCACAAATCCCAGGAACAAATGGATTTGGGAATGGGGAAGTTTCTGTGGCAGCTCTCGGGGCTCACCCTTCCCTTCTATCCTTCAGGATTTGAAATCTCATTTTCCCACTTCCCTCCTGCTGCCATAAAAATCAGGGGTGTGGCAGCCTCTTGGATTTGAAACATCATCAGGTTTGAGGAGAAAGGGCTTTTTCCCTTTTTCCCACCTGGCTGCCAGGAGAGCCTTCAAGTTCCTTGGAATGACAAGGAATAAACCTTAACTTAAGGAATCACTCCCTGACCTTGGTTTGGAAGCCAAACTCCCTTTGAGAGAGAGAATTTTCAATCCTCTCCAACATCCAATGGAGCAGTTTTCCTCTGGATTTGCCAGGTCCATTGAATTTAATGGGAGGGAAAAGGGTTCAGGAAGGGGGGAATTAGCAGGGACTTGTCTCTCCAGGGACAGGGCAGGACATGGAATATTCAGCAGGACCCTCCCAGGAGCCCCAGGGTGACACACAGGCTCCTGTACTGGGCCCTGTACCCTGGGAAGCTCCAGCCTCCTCTTTTCCAGGTGCTGCTCCTCTTGGGAATGTGAGGTTTGGGCTCAGGGGAGGTGCAAAGGAGCCTCCAGCCCACTCCAGGCTTATTCCCACGGGTATGCAGAATCATCCCCCCCAAGACAGGGAGGTTGGGAATTCCCTCCCACAGTTTCCACTGTCACATCTCACTGCAAGATCCTAAATAAAGGTGTGGGTCCTGTCTAATCCTAAATGAAGGTGCAGGAAATCCCAGAGAAAACTGTAGGTGATCCTAATCCCAAATAAAACTAGGTGATGCCCAATCCCTAAATGAAGGTGATGTCCAATCTCATATGGATCAGCTCCTATCCACATCCCAGGACCAAAGCCCTGAACCAGCCAGGTTTGAACAGCAAAATGAGCTCAGGAAGTTTTTCCTTTCCAAGATTCCTTTTTAATTAAAGCAGAACATCTCCAGTGGTGCCATACATGGAGCAGGAAAAGCCTGGGAGTGAACTGAGCACCAGGCACCTCACCTGGCTGTGTCCCTTCACTGTCACACGGGATAGGACACAGGGAATGGATTCCCAGCGTCAGAGGGCAGGGATGGATGGGAGATTGGGCAGGAATTCCTCCCTGGGAGGGTGGGGAGGGGCTGGGATGGAATTCCCAGAGCAGCTGTGGCTGCCCCTGGATCCCTGGCAGTGCCCAAGGCCAGGTTGGATGGGGCTTGGAGCACCCCGGGACAGTGGGAGGTGTCCCTGCCGTGGCAGGGGTGGCACTGGGTGGGATTTAAGATCCCTTCCAACGCAAACCATTCCATGACTTTTTGAACCCCTGGACAGTTTTGGGCCCGCCCCAGGGATGGGGGAAGGCTCCTGGCCAGCCCTGAGGCCACCAAAATCCACCAAGAGCATTGGAGCAGGAGCTGGGCTGGGCCCAATTCCAGGGAATTGGCAGGTCCAGGATCCTCCATTCCTGATGGCAGCAAAGGAATTTGATAGGAAGAGGCCACGAGAACTTTGCTGTTTAATTTGGTCCAAAGAATTCCCGTCCAAATCTGTCCTTCCCAAATCCAGAGGTGTTTTCTTTTGTTTCATTTCCTCCCCTCATTTCTTTGGCAGTGAAATGGAAAACAGGGGGGGAAAAGGAGATAACTGGGAGGCTGCCAGCTGTGAGTTTAAAATAGATCCAAATCCTTCCTCTTCCCTACCTGCAGAAGGAAAATAAGGAGATATTTAAATACCTATCTCTATAAACACATTTATTTATGGATTAGCCTTTTATTCCTTTAAGTAAGGCCAGGAATAATGGCTCTGCCAATTAAAGCAGACCCTGCTAATTACAGGCCATGCAACAGCCCTGTCGTGTGGCACAGAACAGGATCTTCAATCCACAGCTGATTCCCAGATTAAACCCCTGGATCAGCCACGTGTTCCCTCCAAAAACCAGGCTGAAGGAGGGTTAAATCCTTTGGGATGTGCAGGGCTAGGGGACCCCCCACGGGCAGGGTCCGCAGCCCAGCCAAGATCTGGCTCCTGAAATCTTCCCAATTTTCCTTCTGTGCAAGCCTGGAAAACCCCTCTTTATTTGCATTCCCCACACTGTGATTCCCAGTGTAATTCCCAAAGGAGCAGCTCACTTGGGCATTTGTTTGATCTCTCCCAGGTTTTTTCCTTTAAACACACACAAGGCCCTGGAAATGAGATATATAAGTTTCTCTTTTTTTAATTTAATTTTATTTTATTTTATTTATTTTTATTTTTATTTTTATTTTTATTTTTATTTTTATTTTTATTTTTATTTTTATTTTTATTTTTATTTTTATTTTT
>VZUI01066891.1:0-43856 GCA_013401135.1 Cettia cetti | reverse complement strand
TTTTCTTTTCTTTTCTTTTCTTTTCTTTTCTTTTCTTTTCTTTTCTTTTCTTTTCTTTTCTTTTCTTTTCTTTTTCCACTAGAGCCATGCTTGAATTAGGATTGCTGTTTAGAACTGCTTCTCTTAATTGGTAATAGACATTTGAATTCATTCAGAGGTTGGCAGCAGGTCCCCAACAGCCTGCTTCCTCTGTGAGATTTGACAGTATTCTCTTTGTTATTGCAGCCATAGGAGCCCTCTGCCTATTGATTTTGGTACTATTGGTAACACACTGAAGTCCAGCTACTCAGTCAAAACCTTAGTCATTTGGTAGCTCTGCTTTTACTGAAAACCTTTGGTAGGGGTGTATACTACATCACTGATAAAGCATTCTGGATCAGTCTCTTTTTCCTATGAGATTGTATTTTCATACATTTATAGCCAGTAAAGTCCCAGGCAGGGCTGCAGTGTTACCCACCCTGAGCCTGCACTTTACTGTCTCAACCAGAACACTGTCACAGTGCTACTGGTACAGCAAATGTAGGCTTCACTTGCTTCTCTTTAAGCCTGCTCTGGTGTGACCAACATCACCTCTGCTCTCAGTCCTGCATGCCAAAGCTGAGGGCAGAGTAGTTCTTCTGTACAATAATTTCTGCTAAAAAATGGTGGTGATATTTGAGATGTAGATGTATAAAATAAGAGTGAGATTCTTCTCTTGGGGACATGAGTTACAACTCTATTTTTACCTATTACTCTATTTTTTTTTTAATTGCTAGCTAAATTACTACAGCCTACCTGCAATCAGTGAGAATTTGACTACTTGCATCAGCTGAGCTTGCTTGTGAAGCTGCTCCAACCCCTTTCCCCGACTGTTTCTAAATTAATTAAACCAGGATTAAACCAGGAAGCTTTTTTCTGTCTATTAAAAAGATTTTCTAGGGACAGGGGACAGTGTTTCTCCTTATTGGAAGACATCCTCCCTCTTGTACAAAGCCCTGGGACAGGGGCTGCACAGAGCTGCATGCAGGACTCATGTGCAGCACAATGTGTGGTGAGGAATCATCACAGGCCTCTGAGCATGTCTTAAATCTGTGGCACATCTTGCTGTTTGGCACATCAACCAAATTTGCTTCTTTGCATTATTGGGGATTGGGCGCGTTACAGGGAGTTAAAACATAATCCATTACTGTGATAATGCATTAATACACATCCAGCAGCTGCCTCAGCATACCTCAGAAACCACAAACGCCCCGTGAAGTGGTACTGCAAATGCTTTACTACGTACCAAGCACTCATGGTTTTTCTCTTCCTACTCCTCCTCAGGGCTTTCCATCACACAGTCGTGCCCCCTCAGATCATATCCACCCTCTTGCTCATATCCTGGTTGTGCTGTCTACCTTCTGCAAAGCTTATTTTAGAAATCCTGTCACATCCTGCCCACTCTATTTTTTATTCAGGAAAGGAAGACTTGACACTCCAGTTTCTAGTAAAGCAGCGGGGGAGACCATTTGTTTCTTACCACTATATTTATTATGTTCACTCTGCTGAGGGAGGTAGGCGGAGTGAGCAAGAGCAACGTTTGCTCCTGTTCCCAAGCAATGTCAACTGCTTCGACTTGGCAGCTGCTAAGCCATCCTCTCTGATGAATATTAAAAGATCCTGCCACTTATCTGCTGATGAGGACTTAAAAGGTGAACATGTGCTCCTACTCTGAAATCAGAGTTTCTTCTGGTTGTAGCATTAAAATGAACCTCAAAGAAACTTTCCCAAAACTGAAGAGGGCTGTGTTCAGAGGTCTCTCTGGGGTTGAGCCAGTCACCTTCTAACACAAAACAGGCCTTGCAGGGCTGTTGCTGGAGAAACAGCTTCTCAGGCAGTGCAAATCTGACAGCTCTCTGCTGACTGCTGCAGCAAGGCTGACAATGCACACGAGATAAGCATTGCCCTGGAGCCTCCAAAGGCACGGCCCAAGAACCTATCCTGGAAAACCCCAGCTGCTGTGATTGCTCTCCCCTTGCTGGCTGACAGCAAGGTAACTACCTTCCTACGCTACCGACTGAAAGCAGATGAGCAAATCTGTGAGCCCGCCTGCAGTACAGCCTCACCAGCACACAGGGAGGGCTGGGGGAAGCAGGCCCCTGTGCACAGAAGGGTACAAAGGGAGCTGGGGAGCTGTGCTGCCAAGAGCAGCCTGGCTCACACTGGGCACAGGCTGTTCTGCAAATTGGGGTACCTGGTTCAGTGTCATCTCCCTGGTTTGTCAGCCCTCCCACAACTCAGGAAGGAGCTGCTGCTTTTTGGCTCAGGTGGCTACAGATCAAGGTCTTGCTGTGCTTGTTGACAGAACAAACCTATGAGGTGAGCCAAGTATTTGTTTGATGTGTCTCTTTTCTGCCATGGAAAATGGGCAGTTCGTTACCTGTTTGCACTTCCCAGAAGCTAATAGGACCAACCACCTTTCTCACCCTGAAATCTACCTCTGACTTGACGACAAACGCAGAACTCAAAAGCAATTTTTTCTCTTGACTTTTTTCCAATTAAATTCTCACTGCCACTTCCTTTTCTGGTGTCTTCCTCTCTGCACCTTGCAGCCATGCTCATATCATACGCAGTTTACAAGCAGGCACAGGGTTGGGCTGTGCCTCAGCTTCTGATTAGCCTGGCCTTGGGCCCTTTGGATGCTTTTTAGCCCTCATTGCTTTTTGCTAAAAATGGAGTAAAGAGGAGAGGCTGCTTCTTTCTTTTCATGGGAGCTTAGTGCAAATTAAACACAACCATCAAGAAAGAAAAAGAGTAGATGAGGAGAAGGAAATCTCCCAGGTCTTCATGGACAGTGGAGGGGAGATTATTTTGAATGTTGATGTTAATCTAACAGCATTTTCACAGCAGAAATAAAAGATAGGCATTTCTCAGTTTTATTCAATATATTTCCTACATACTGAGAAATGCTTATTTTAATTTTGAAATCCATTTGTCATTATTTAATAACATTTGCTATAAAAAAGGGTATTGTTTCATATTTTTATGGGGGCATATCTGGCTTGCGGAAGTATCATTACACTGATTTTGTTATGAACATGAACATCCTGAATTTTCTTCCGTTATGAATTCTTGCACTACTGATTTTTACATCATATTAAGGGTGATCACAGTGATTCCATGCCTGTTTGTCTAATCTTTTTTAGTTCTCTGGGGTTTTTTAACTTCTATATTTAAGTAATAATTAATAGAGCCATAGGAAGGCATTTGATTCAAGTTCATCAAAATAATTTTGATTAGTCATTATGAGGGCAAACAGTCTTACTGCTGATAATCTGAACTGTTTAAGGGCTCCAAGGCCTTAGATTGTGCAGCAACTGTCTCAAGATGGGGAAGATATTTGTAAAATAACAAGTTCTAGGCAGGAAATTCCAGAGATCACCATGGATTAATTAATAAAATTAGTTCTCTATTAGAAAAAGTCAGCAATTAATTTTAAAATATAATTTTTCCAAATTTTTTTTAATTATAAATGCACATTGTTCTAGGAAAACTGCAAATAGAAAAGTAGATTTGGTTCTTCTAAGGCTGTGGGTGATGACATTTTCAAGGTCTATTAATTAACATCACATCCAGATGCCTGATAACTTTGCTCTACTTAAGCTTCTAACCACAGCAGTAACATGCAGGGAATGGCAGTTCTCCCAGCACTGACTAGAGACAGCTGAAGTACACAGAATCAATACTAGATTTATTTGCTCAAAAACTGGAAAAGTTCATAAAGAATTCACTCATTCCACTAAACCAGGGGTTACAGTCATTTAGCTGTCAAAATCTGTTGTATCATCCACTTGAAGAAATAAAAAAAGAAAGTATGAGCAAAAACCAGAGAAATGGTGAGCAATACCCTTTCAAAGGAATACTAAGGGTTATTCCTTCAGTTTGGCTTTGTACAGTGCTAATAAATAAACATTAAAAACTAAAGTCAAATTCAAATTTAAAACCAGGAGAGCATGGGGAGGACAAGAGGACCTATCTATTCAACCAATATTGGATATACACAGTAACAAAGACTGCTTGATGATTTTCTTGTATTCCTGTAGGCTTAAGATCCCATTTAGAAGGCCACTTAAGGTTTCTCTCAGATGCCACTTAGAACAGTTCATAAGGCTTAAATTCTTTGCCAGGAGTGTGCCTCAGGTTGATGTTATTTTGAAAGTTTCAGCCAAAATGGGTTGGTGGTTTTCTTGAACAAGTTTATTGAAAATACAACTTAGTCAGGAGACAGCATAATGATCCAACTTCTTTGTATCCCTGATCTCAAAGGCTGCTGAGTGGGGAGCAGGAGCTGGTGGAAGGGCTTTGGCCACAGCTCAAGAGTAGTGCAGCTTCCCCAGGATGGTGCAGCGCTCCACTGGTCCTCTCAACTTGGGAAAAACAAAGTTACCATCATGATAATACATCATAAAGTAAACATCTGTGCATCCATATATTAATTTATAACAAAATACACTTGGAAACAAAATCAACTGCTGTGGTCATTTTAGAATGATGTCTGTTAATGGGTTTTGTGAGAAGCATAATGTGTCTCAGGTTTCTACATTATGAAAGCAGTAGCTCATGACAAGCATGCAGATATGTGAAGGCAGCAGGGTTAGACTGAGAGACCAAAGTTTGTTAGCTGCAACTTTCAACAGATGAAGGATTGGAAAAATATGACAAGGCAACAAAAATTGTGTAGGTATTAATATAGATTTCTAACACTTTACATTATCTCGTTCATAGTCTAGTTTTATGTACTGGCTATATAGATGTATGTAAGTACCAAGTGTTTTTAACTTGGTGTTTACAAGATGCAAAATCTAAAATGTACGAAATGTGAAAGACACTAAAGGATTACATTAACCTGATAGAAAGTATAAGTTTTTTGATCATTCTTATTAGTAAACAAGTAAAAGTTCTGTTCCTTCAATGTAAAAGTAGGAAATGCATAATACAATTGATAGCAGACCAGGCTATAGAATGTCAAATGAAAACACAAAGGGAAATAAGTCTGCCAAATTCTTGGTGGACACACACATCAAAAAATCTTTTCTATAGCAGATATGCCTAAAAGAGAACTGTCTCTTATTAATACATTTTTATAATGTAATTATGGGTTGGTATGAGGCACATCAATTAAAATCACTGTTTTCTTGTAACAAGTCATAATAACTTTTCTAATGAATTTTTCTATGACTTGCTATACTAGTCAAACACGAGAATATAAACAATGAGTGGAAATGAATGGTCACCATTTATCAAACTGTAGCTGTTGTAGTACAGCAATTTTTCTTTCTCTACTCAGAAGGATCTGACATTTAACAGAAAAGTATTCACTAAAAGACTTTTGTTTTGAAATTTAAAAAAAGTAATCAGTATCACCCTGGTTAGGATCTTTTTAAATGATAATAACAATGTGATTATTGTGGTATGGCCAAAATTTACAAAGTGAAATCATGACATTTCTCCAGACTTCCCTGTGAATCGATTTGGGATTTTGTATTTACCCAGTATAACCTTTCAGGCCATTAGTTCAGCTGCAAAAGTCACATGAGAACTAATTGAATTCCAGCACAGCCTCTAACAGGTGCATTTTATAACATGTCAGATCCCACAGTTAGATGATTAAAGGACAACTCTCTACTGGGTTTCCAAGTAATAAACACCTATTTTCTATACAAAAGCATAGAGAGGCTCTACCAGCTGAAATAACCTACAAACCAGCTCTACTTGTGCTTATATATCCCAGTGGAAAACATACAAATCAACCTGTTCAACTCTTCCCACTGGTAGAATTCAGTGGAAAAAAAAAAGACCAAAAAACCTCATTTCTAAGATGTTATACCCAAAACATGAAAGAATTGTCTGCTAATCAGATTAGTCTCTTGGCAAGACAAAAGCAGTTTTTGCACAGTCTTACCTTTGAAACATTATCTCTCACTGCCTTATGGCTAAACCGCTGTGATCTGTTGTGGGCAAAGCTCTGATCAAGATTTATTTGACCGTCTTATTTCCGTGTCTGTTGAGTGCACTGTCTTGAAAGTAAAACAGGTGTAAGTACAAGCTCTTTCACAATGATCTCATCAGGTCTCACAATCACAGAACACTTGTCCTACACTAAGTAGAAAAATTAAACCATCACAAACGAATAATAGTGTGAAATTATAATGATTTTTCATGGATTAAGAAAACTTTGTGGAAAAAAGGTCACTACTGAAAAATATAAACAACCATATTTTTACCTGTTTTTGCATTTGTCTGTTTTCCTGAAACTTTGTTCATTTCATGATGGCCATTTTTTATCTGTTGAGTAGCATTGCTGGTTGAGCATCTTCATTACATGCTCAGGTCAAGAAAAGAGCTGCAATTTTCCCCACAAAAACATTTTGGTTACCTAAATTTATTATTATTTATTTTTACTAGCTCATTTTGTTTTCCTGCTGAGAAGGAATAATATAATGGTAACCTTACTTGTTCCATTTTTTTCTGTTGCCTTATCAGATGAAAATATGTAATTTTAGAAAAAAGTAAATTACATTAGGCTTTCTCTGATTTAGAGCTCTGTTTTAATTACACCAGTTTAAGATGCCACTTCTTCCCACTGTCCAGCACAGCAGCAATCAACACTTCTAAAGCACACACATATAACTATGCCTCGGCTGCTCTTAACTCCTTAATTTTAAATGCCAGTGAAAATGAAGTTGCTCTCAGCCATTGCACCAAACCAGAGCAACAGAAATCCATCTGTGTCCACCCAGCAGCTCTCCTGTACTACCACAGTACAACCTCTTATATGAGGGCAAGGTACATGGATGAGACAAGAGATATCTTGAGCAGAATAGGAGCATTCATCAGATAGAGCCCGTAAATTTTGTGAAGCTTGGGAGGAGTGACAGTTCTCTCTTGGGTTCAGTATCACTGGAAAAAATTCTATGCAATGATAAACAAGAAGTACTGAAAGAGAAGCTCTTTTAAAGAAAAACACCTCTGCAAGAATACAGAGGTGAAATAAAGTTGATAAGCATGTAATTACACAGTGCACAGGGAAGATCTGACTGTTTTCAGAATGCTCTGAGCACTCAGGTTCAACTGTGATCTCACATTGCTCTCACATATTACCAGGTATTTTCTTCAAATGCATTTGCTGTCTTCAGATCCATAACTTGGACAGTACAGGCACAGTCAATTCAGAGTTGCATTTTCAGTTTCACACTTCAACTAGGTCCATGCATTTATATCCAAGTTTTACCTATGTTTCTTCCCTGAATTTAGTAGGTGCTGCCTGTATTATTAAAACACCTACAGCTTGAAAGAGTAAAATATTTCCTCTGTGTGAAGTAGTGTGCCCCAGACTCTGCTACATCAATGCCACGGATAGATGTCAGACTGTCTCAAAATATTCGATGGCTTCAGTGGCTGTGCTTACCCACAAGTGGAACTCACAAGCTGTGCTAAGGGGGTCCTGGTGGGAGAATTCTCCTGCACCCTTTGCAGAACAGCAGTTCAACATTCACATCCTGCAATATTCAGGATAAACATTTCAACTGAAGAAACAAAGGCAAGATCTAATTACATTTCACAGTAATACTGTTTTCTACTAAAGATGAGTTAGTGTATAAAGCTATTTCAAAGTTCTACTTGTCCTGCAGTGAGAACAATTTTTCTTCACCCTTCACCCTGCTCTGATGGTTCCCATCCATGTTTCTATCATGCTCCTGCCTTTGCACTTCATCTCAAATCTGAAAAAAGAATATGTAAGTAACCAAGCCAGTATTCCAAAGGAGTTACAAACCACAAACAAATACTATATTAAGAAAAAAGTATATTCCAGTCATTCCTGGGCTGATCAGATTCTGTAAAACTGTTATTAACTGGGGTATGCTCTCTGTATTAATTTTTACAGCTCCTGACCTTGCAATATATCATGAAGGCTCCTTGTGTGCTGGTCTTTTGGTGTAAAATATAGTCTGGACCTCCACAGTCTTTCTGATTTGCAATAAAAATCACACCTTTCAGAGGAAAGAAAATCGCTCCTCTCTGTATTCATGGTGAAATATACAATGAGCTCCTTTGAAGAAAAAAAATGTCATTTTTTCCTCACTGAATTTTTAGGGCTTTGATGATGTGGTTAGGATAGCAAATAATGAAGGTTATGTTAGGTGCTGCCAAAAATTTAAGAACACCCTTTTTTTTTTTTTCCCTACACTGGAAAAATCAGCATTTTGCATGAAAGAATGGTAAAGCATATTTTTATTTGTCAAGGATGACAGCCTTTTCTTTCCCTGTCCTCCACCCCTTTGAGGTCCTTCCAGACCGTTTGCTGTTATCCTTCACACAAAACAACATCAAAAGTAGCATTCAAAGAAAGGAAGCTGCAAAAGATAAATTGCTGAAAGTAAAGCCTGCTACTGGAAAATGTGCTTTCAAAGTTTCTGCAAGACTTTAAGGTTTATTTCTCTTGGTTTTTTTGGGAAAAGCTGTATGGACAAACCTGTCAAGAGATTAATCTATTTCAAAGCTATTGCATACAAATGTATTTTTACGTAAATCTCATTTATGCTTTAAAGAGTAATCCTTTATCACTGTGCATTCTTAGCGTGGTGTTTTATGAAGATTTAATTTCAATTTATATTTCTGCATATATGCATGCAAATATTGTTTCAAATAATTTTCTCTTTGGCAAATAATATTTTATTTTCTTAAACACAAACCCTAAAAATTTGTTTCACAAGATTGTCAATATTCCATTCATTTCTTTGGTTTTGATCTTTTGTGTGGTCCTTGAATTTCAATCTGATGTTAATTTACTTCTTTATGAATACTGAAATTGCACTGCCATTCTAGCAATATTTGTATATACCCTGCCACTACTAATAAGATACATCTATGAGTACTGTTGGAATCTAGTAGAATTAAACTGTCATTCAAGGTGGATGGCAGAACAACTTGTGTCACAAGTACAGTGTATGGATGTAAAAGAACAATAACCTCAGCCTGGCATTTTCAGAAGAAGAAACTGAATTTATAAAAGGCTTTAAGACAGCCATAGCTCAGTTTTTTCTCATACTGGGAAGGGGGTTTTTTAAAAAAAAAAATGCTGAAAATAAATTTCCTTCTTATGTCAGTTAACATGTCTGTATTTTTTTACCTCTGTGTTATATGATTGAAGGAAAAACCACTGCTCCTCTCAGAGGTTTTGTGCCGTCGCTTTGTCTCGCGCGGTGCTGATTGCGCTGTCGGCGGCCTGCCTTTGCAGGGCTGGGCTCTCGAGGTGCATCTGTGTTTACATCTCTCCTGTGGCCAGCCTGAGCTGGAGCCTTTTAGCCCCTTTCAAAACCAGCCCTAGTGGAGTTTAACGAAACCCAGTGTCACTGAGATCACTTACTCCCAGGAGTCAATCCTGCTCAATTTCTACCTTCCACTGACATTTTGACATAAATAGGCAGGCAGTCCTTCTGGTCTGGAGATAGGAGGGGTGAAAAAAGTGTGAATTCAAACAGCTGTTGATAAATTGCTCTACAAGGCCTTCACTATTAATTTCTGTCAGTAGACAGTAAAATGGCAATGGCTGCTCAAACTGTTCCAAAAACAACACTTCCTGTGACAGGACAGACCACACTACACTGACAGATTGGAATTGGTCTTGTGCAATTGGCTAGTGAGTGCTATCTAAAATCATACAGCTGGTGTTGAACAGAGGTATTGTTCTCACTCCACATTACAAATTTAAGCCCCACATAAATAACGAAGAGGAGATCACTCCCACATATCTGCTCATTAGAGCAGATAGGCTTTTGTAAGCTACCTCTGGCAACATTTGTCTTTTATGAAAGAATTTACATATATTTCTTTCATTGAACTCTCCCACTGGCTTCGTCTCTCCAAGAAGGTGACACAACCTATAGGTTTGATTTTCTACTTGAAATTGACTTGGAAGCTGTCAAAGGCAGGCAGCAGGAAGTGCTGTTATGATACAAGTGCCAATTTTTGTTTAACATTTTCTGAGGCTTTTGCATTGCCAAAAACAAGATATATAGAGAGGTAGAGTCTGAGAACAGAAAATAGTTTGGTGTGGAAATAAATGGAAAAATAGAGTTGTTCACATCGCCAGTGGATGCAGAAAAAATTGTCATACTTCCCATCACTGACTTTTAACAAAAAAAGACAAGATAACAGATAGGATTGTTCTGTCTTCCACCCAGGTTTTATGTAGAAAGAAGACCCACCTTTCAAGCTAACAAGTGGCTTTAGCACACCTATTTAAATGGGTAAGATTAATGCTGCACAGTCACAAGAAGAAACAATTCATAAGACTATTGAAGTAGTGCTTATGATCAAAGTGCTTATTAAAGAGAGAAGATTGCAGACATTAAGGACCAAAGTAAAAGTGATAAATAGCTCATTTGATAAGTTCAAGGAAGATTATTAGTTCTGTACTCTGACTGGGGAAATCCACCTTGCTGAGAAGTTGCATGTCAGAAAAAAATCTCGTTGATCCCTCAATTACTTTGGGATCAGCAGTGTTACTTGTTTGGGTCTATACTGCAGTGTGTCTATAGGTTAACTCATTTTTGTGACCCTGCCTTGGGAAGCTCTCCCTAAGTGCACCAGGTGGTATAGCCATGCTCTTAATGCACTTCATCATGTGTCACTTTTGAGCATAAGATTCTAAATTATATCATAATTTTGGATATGTGCCTATCCAGACCACAGAACTGGGTGTTTTATAGAGGATTTGTTCTCTCTAAAATTCCACCAGTCAGTAGTATGTTGCTAATTTAAGGAAAAAAGTGACTTTCCCCCATAGCATAAAAGTTTAATATTGCTTTGTGGGAGAGTAAGAGGAAAAAGGAACTTGTGCCAGAGATTGTGATAGCACAGTCAGCTAAACAGGCCCATTCTCAAGTCTTTCTGTGGAGCAGTTTGGCTTACCTCTGAAGAAGGCCAGGTGATGCAAGTGAAGAAATATAATGGCTGGAATTACTTGTTAGATTGAAGCATTAGATTAATAGCTGCAAAATGAAACTGACATTTGCATGACTACTCTTTCATATCCATGATATTTTAACAGACTTTCCTGCAAGGGCTCTTTCATCACGATTACTGCAGCACTGCCATTTGGCAATTGCTGTTTAAAAATGTTGTGATACCATGTGAAAGTCTTCCAATAACATTCTTGAGAGACATAATTCTGTTTCATTTCCATATACCTCTCCTAACTTGTTTCAGGGTTAGAAACATTTGTATGGAAGTGAGACTTACCCTTTAGGGCTCTATTTTCTATTTTTTTGCCCCACAGTAAATTCCCTAATTTGAAAATGCTGATGCTGCTGTCACACATGCAAATATGGTGACTTCACAGGCAAAGACTTGTGGCAATTACCAGCATGTACAATTATATAATGTACACCTGCAATCATAGTGATTCCACAGTTTATCTGGGCATGTAAATGTTCACATATAGTGAATGTGCAATAGCATATTTGAGTGATATAGGATTACCCCTTTGGATTTATTCTTTTCCCGTTGCATATTGGGCATATGTGTGCACATGCATCTGCCTGGTGAGAAAAAAATGTGGTGACCGCTATATCCTAATATTTATTTCCTATAAAAATTATGAAGTGATTGAAAATCACATAAAATGGGCCAGAATTATTATATTCTGGATAAATTAAGTTCTGTGATTTCAGGTGAAAATCAATTAATGGTAATTAAGCAACTCAAACAACAATAATTGCCTCAACTTCATATGTACATTTCTAAAATAATTAAAAACTAAATATGAAGGAAAAACACGGAAAGTGTACCCATGCATTTCTTGTGTTTTAAATCATCTAGTACAACAAGCTAAATCTTTGGGAGCCTTAGTTAGAAATGGTAATTTATATGAAATAAAAGTGTCTATCTCAGCAACAGTTATTTAAAAAACTTAGGTAACTGCACTAAATTGTGTGAGTGTTCCCAGGAAGTTTCCAGTGCCCAAAAGATCAGCCCTGCGTTTTTCATAACTGGAAAAGTTTTTTTGGGACGATGAAAATGAATCTTACATCCATAAGGCATAGCAGGGATACACAAAATCTCCCTTTTGCTCCTGGAAAACAGGAAATGTGGAGCAGTCTCTCACTGCTAGGCTACTGTTCCCTATTGCATTACTTAGACCTTGGACATACTAATAAGTGAGGATGATAAAGACACTTTTGTCACAAATTGACTTGAGAGAACAGAAGATGAATTAGATACATGAAAATGAAAGGAGCTTAGTTTGAAGCCATAAAGAGATTTAGTCTCGCTGTTTATTTCTGCTTTTGGAAGATAAAGGAGACAGATAGCATTGCATTTCTCATGCTGTTTATGGATAAAAGTATAATGTTACCTTGGGATCTAAGAATTAGAGAGTGGATATGCTTATGGGTCTTTAAATATCCAGTTAAATTTATAACTATCTTGCATATAAATAAATATGGGTAAGCAGATGGAATTTGCTAAAAGAAAATGAAATTAATAATGCTTATTGTGTCCATGATTGCCACAAGCTTATTTCCTTATTTTGAAAATGTCAAAAGAAGAAACTGGAGTTAAGGACACCTGAATAACCAGTTAAAATGGGTTCCCTGGGACTGAGCAACAGGTATTCACACTGGCTCAGCAGATGCTTGCTCCTAGCTTGAAAATTCTTGTTTAATTGACCCTCAGGAAGACAGCTATCTTGCTGAGCCTGAAGAATGACATCATATTCTGCCTATCACACAAGATTTCACATTGCTGCAGGATGTTCAGCCCTTTTAGAGGCTGTAACACCAATCCTCAGTTTTGGTGAGCCCTGCTCTTTGTTTTGTCATAGTATGAATGAAATAAAATCAGATAAATATTTACTACCCTAAAAGCAATCTTGTATGGAAAGGATAGAATCTTTTTGTGAAGAGCCAAGAAGATTATGAGTCTTCAGTTCAAGTTTTTCATTTATGTGCTCCTAGTTCCTTCTGGTAAGCAAGACTACATTACTTTTCCCTTTCAGTGCACCCTCATTCATTGCAGAATTTTCCTGAGAATACAGTGAATCCACTCCCACTTTTGATAAAACTCAGAACAAAGACTATTTCTAAAACACCCGAACAGCTATTTTTTAGGAATTATTTTTAACAACTATTTCAGAATTTAACCTCTCTGTATAGTAAACGTAGCAAAGTCTCTGGTGGGAAGAGGTTCACTGCATTGTATAATTAAGAACAGTTAAGGCACTTCTCCACTCCAAAACATGAACAATGCAGGAATAATTTCAATTTGTAGAACCAGTCTGAACAAGACCAAAATAAAAAAAACAAACAGGGGCTTTGCATATCGTATGCCATAAGAAAAGTTGTCCAGTTTGCTGCCATTAATTAGAGCTGAAAATTCACTTTCTCCAATGAGAGGCTGCAGTGAGCAAAAAAACTGTAATGGACATATTGGCACATCTCTGCTACTGCTATAATTAGGCCAATCACAATAAATGCTTGCCAAGTGTTCCTCTGTTTTAAAAAAAAATCATTGTATTGGATCTTCGTCTGGATTTTAGGCTTTTCATCATGATTAAAGAAGGCTAGACCGGAAACAGACTACTTAGGATTACAGCATGTTGCTTTCAGGGATGAGGAGGATGGGGAGGAAGGGAGCCAACTGTACACATACAAAATGAGCTGAATGACAAATGCTTTCTGAACATTTCTATACATTGCAATTCCAATAAAACTGCTGAGTTATAAGTATATTTTATTATAACATTCTGCCTTACCTTATATAAATACATATCTATCTATCTATCTCATAAATAAATATATATAACTGAAAATGTTCAATTACAGTTTAGTGTCTTGTATCCTGTTTCATGTTCACAAGTGAAAAAAAGAACTTAGATAAACCTTCACAGAAAAAAACTGTACTTTACCAGTCCCATTCTATAGAACTTCCTCAATGCTTCATGTCAGTTCATTATATACTTGCAAAACTTAACTTTTTTTTTAAATAAAAGTTGAGGGTAAAATCCAAATCTGATTGAAATTTACAGGAGTCTGGTACAAAAATTGCCTCTTATGACTAATTCTTTAGTAGAAATTAAAGTTATTGCATGATGTTGTCCAGTGTGAAATGCAGTTTTCTGTGCTACAGAAAGTAGTGAAAAACCCACAAATCTATCTTGTTTCAAGCTAATTAGAACATGGCATTGTTGTGCAAAAGCACCTAAGCTATAATTTCAGCATTTTTTTGGATTATTATACCCAAACTGACACTCATTTTTGCTATTTTTAAGTTTGTAGCGTTTTACAAGAATGCTCACAGGCACAGAACATGAAAACTGTCACTTAGGAGACTCAAACATGGGGAACAATATTCTGTTTATCTCTCATGCACAGTAGACAAACTTTCTCTTAAACAAATCTCCTTGCAGGGAGCTAAGGAGTTGCCCAATTCAGCAGTGGCAGCTTCTCAGAGCCAAGGAACCTTTGGTGAACCCTTGAGCCATTGAAACCCCAACTGGAGCTCTTCATGGCTCATTTAATTTCTTTCCTGTCCTTTTCCTCATTCCAGTTTCCTACTGAATTCTTACCCTCTTCTCCTCCTCTCTTTTTGTCATCTGTTCATCTTAAAACCAAAAGCTGTTTCTGAAAAACGTGTTTCCTGAAACTATAGGGAGAAACCTCTGGTCTCCCAGAGGGAATCTCTATAACATTCTACAGCCTCCTGTAAGAATTTGTCCCAGTGCTTTTCAGTTCTGAGTTCTTCTTTCTCTGTTTCTCTTGCTTCTCTTTGATTAGCTTTTCCAATATTCCTAAATCCTTCCTGCCAATCACTTAGTCATACTCCCCAGTACGTTGTCTATTCTGCAGCATTTCCAGGTCTTGAAAAGCAATGAATAAGCAGGAATAGGCTTAAATGCCACAATGTCAGTGAGAACCATAGAAGGATACCGGAGGAATGAAGGCTCACAGAAGCAGTACCCTCCCTGAAAAGAAAAAAGAAAGATTAAGCCCAGTCTTGATCTAAATGCTACCAGCATGAGAAAGGTGTCACTTGCTAATTATAAAACTCTTCCAGAATGTCCTACAAATCTCACTACCTCACAAATTCCAGGTATAAGCCTGAAAATTGTCCTTTGTTTCTCTGTGAGGATTGATAACAATTGTGAGGATTGATAACAATTGTGTCCTCCACAATGTGCCCCTCTTACAAAAATGGGGGCTGATGCTGCCTGCCACTATGCAGTTCAACCAACTGATAAATTTCTCTGCCTGGATCACCTAAATGCAAAATTTACCTCAGTGTATTATCTACTGTTCAGAAGCATTATCCCCAGGATAGCATGACTAAAGGATTGTCATTCAGTCACATCAGATTTTCACTTTGGAAACTGTACATCTATAATGATACTAGAAGCCTATAAATGCAGGTGACCTATGCCATCAGGATTACATCTGTAGCACCTAAGTGTGAGGAAAATGTTCAGATGGTAATCAAGATTTTCCATTGTGGTCTGAAAGCTATTAACATGTTCTGTGTAGCTGTATTTATTGTGTATTGTCAAGACTGGCTTCTTGACAGGACATGGTCCCTATCAGTATAAATAAATGTTAGGCACAAGGTGGTGATAAAATATTGCATATTTGGATTTTCCTCTCATTTTAGTCTCAGTGACAAAAGAGGTTAGGAATTGTCAGGCTGTGTATTTATTTTTTTCTAATTCCTTTTTTTGGTGTGGCTTTATCTTTTATATTTGAGTGAGGCAGGTCTAAAATTCATTGATAATTTCAAAATTAAAAAAGCAAAAGAAAATCATCTGGCCTAAGTAACGGAGTAAGCTCCTAGAGTTCTTCAGAAATAGGTGTAGATTTTAGTCTAGTAGCCTTGAGGAGACCTTGTCTCACTTGCATGAAATATACATGTTGAATTTTACATTCATGCCAAAAGGGGGTTTCAAACATGTTCATTTACTTTCAGATAAGTTTGTGTTTTAGTCCTGTCCACTGAGACGTTCCATTCCAGAGTTTTGCAATAATCTCTCCTTCTTGCCATACTGTACAATTTCCTTCTGTTAAATGTCTATCTTTGCATGTTTTGATTAATATGGGTGGTGGATCTTCTGTAACACTGAAGAGATTTGTATTATATTCACACTCTTTTTCTGTTTTGGAATATAACAAGCCAAACAAACAGAAAGTCAAACAAAAACTCCTTCAGTTCTCCCACAGACTTTTTCCAAATGTATCTCAAGGGAAGGGCTTGAGTTTTCCAGTCCTTCACCCCTTCCTTTACAGCCTGCTTATAATCTAACTTCATAAACTGGAAAAGAAGATTAGTTGCTTCTTCATACTTGCTAGTCATACTTTCAGCAGTGAATAATATTTCTTACTTCCTTAATGAAAATGTACAGAATTTGACAATATGCACTGGTATTTGAACACCATTCTCCTCACTTTATCCTGAGCTTTGACTATTAGGAAGTCCTATTGTCTTATCAATGAAATGCCTCTGAAATTATTTCCAGGATGCAGAGGAAGCTCTCCTGAGTCAAGAGGCAGTACTGTCACCACCAGAAATCTCCTGAAGGTCTCTTGTGCATACGTCTGTGGAAAGAAATGAAGTGTGCAGTCCTGTAGTAAGTAGGATCTTTGATTCGGTATGGCATGAAGCTCTTTCTTCCAGTAGTCCCTTGTCCAAAGTGAGGACCCTGTCTGATGACAAAATAATTTTAACTCCTAATTAAGAAAAAAAAAATCAGCCATTAAAATTGGACATAAATAATGAAAATATGAACCTGAAAATTTGCCAAAAGTCAAAAGGCAATTCCTTTCCTTCCAACCCTCCTCCCCCAAAAAAAGTCAATTTCCATAATTTTGAAAAACTTTGATATAGGAACAGTATGACTAATTTTACAGAAGAATACTGTGTTTGGAGATTTCTTACACTTAATAACATTTTTTCCTTTGGTGTTTCTTTACAGTACTTCCCTGGGGCACCTCCTTGAGACTCCCCATGGAAAGCTTTAACATGGTCATTTGGTAAGTGAATATTACTTGTGTATCCATACACTTCCTCTTTCCCTTTTTGCTTCATTTCAGCTAGCAAGCATCTTACCTGATGTGAAAAGTGGGGTTAATGTGGGAAGAACAAAGTAAACCAGAACTAGTTTAGAGCAGGCTGGAAAAATTATAGAAATTAGGATTTTCATTTCACATTTTCAGATGTGTCAGATACAATTCTGAGCACTGCAGCAGAAACTGCAGAGTGGCTTTTTTTTTTTTTATTTCTAGTCAGAAACTTCACTGTGATTTTTCAAACACAGATGCTATCTTTAATCCTGAGTGACTGACTCTTCTTGAAATAGTTCGGTGAACTAACTCTCAAGAAACCAGATGACAATGAAGACAACACCTGAGGTTTTCCATGTTCCTTTTTATGTCTACATAATTGTAAAATGGAAAAAAAAAAAAAAAAAAGAAAAAAAAAAAAAAAAGAAGTGTCAAAAGAGTAAGGAACTAAAATATCCCTTTACCCCTGCAAGTTCTGTGTTGGAGCCTCTCTACCTCTTGCTTTCACTCCCTCTGAATTTCTACCCTCAGAGTCAGGCTGAATGTGGACTCGAGTCTTTGCTTAGCTCATTGCAGAACAGGGGCCCAAATGACTGAAAGAGAAAGCAGAAATCTTGGCAGATTGCTAACATATCAAGTGTTAATGAATACAGTTCTCTAATTAGAAATGTCTGCAAGAACTGAGTAATAGGATCCTTTGTAAATGTGACAGTTTTTAATTTCTTTTGTTAGTAGAGTTTATACTTTTCTGAATTAGAGCTTTTATCAAACTGGCATCAGACTTTAGGAATGACAATAATAATTGAAATACAAATAGAGTTTCTTTTGAAATCACTAGCTAAGCTAACATTTTATTGAAATTCTTAGTTTCTGGACTTTATTAGGTTAATAGATATAATTTAAGAACCTTTTTTTCTTCCTTGTTTTCTTTTGCTGTTCAAAAAAAAAACAAAAAAACCCTAATGCATGTGAGGTTGGCTGGAATTTGCTAGCTAATTTTCAGAAACATCTTGACTTTTTTTTTATTTAATTTGTGTGGCTTGTACATTTCAAATGTAATACCTCCCCAGATGGCAGACTTTGTAATTTGTGGCACCAGTTCAAAAAGGTATATTAACTGCCTCTAAACTGCTCAGCATCAAACACTTACTGGACTTAATTGTGAATTGGTTTAATATTAATTAAAATACATCCCTTCCTTAGCATGAAGTTACAGGAGATGCAGGTGGCTTTTCTTCTGTGTGACTTATATCCCATTTTATACCAACACCCCCGCTGAAACAGAACCAAACACTGAAGATCCAGAGCAGCACATAAACATTTTGTGTCCCTTGAAGTCCTCTAAAGGAGCCTGAAAGGGATGGTTTCTTTCATTCTTGGCCAAACAGTGATAGACAAACAGGTAAAAAGGCAAGGAGAAAAATACCATTTACTCACTGTAGCAGCAGGAAATCAAGCAAAGAAAATAAACAGGGTTTGAATCCTGGGCCTTTAACCTGCTAGTCAGACAGATTTCTACAGTTTCATTCTGTGCACATTTGTGCGCTGGTAAATGATGAAGGGGAGGTAGAGGAACTGAAGGCTTGTGGGATCCCTGGGACTCCCACAGCTACGAGCACAGCTGTACAAACACACGCAAGCTTTGTTAAGGTAGGGTGGGCAATTGGCTGAAACTGCTGAGCCAATCTGACCTATAAATCCCTTGCAAAAGCTCTGCCTGAGAGAAAGCCAGAAGTTATGTGTAAATGCTTTACCCAGCCAATTGTTTTTGGTCCTCCTCTGTATATACATAAAATCTCTAACATCCTCCTGGACAGATAATTTTGTTAGTTGCTTTGAGTGTCCTGCTGAATTGCTGATTACCTGGAGCAGAGCAGGGAAGGGAAGGAACAGTGGGTGGATGGAGGAACTAATAACTCAAGAACTCATTCAAATAGATGTAGGATTTTAAAGGATACGTGATATATCACATAAGCTGACGTAGGGCTAATGGCTACAGGAAGTCTATAAAGAAGGGAACGCGACATCCAGCAGTTTGTTTTGAGCAGCAGGATGATATGAATTGGTCAGAGTAGTAACAGAAAGATTAGATTAATTATTTCAAATTGGACTGCAGTCTGTCTCTTCCCTTTCTCCCCCCAGCCTCCCCCAGCAGAACTCCCACTGCTCATTTGCAGATATGATCTCATGTGAGGAAACAGCATCTCAACCCTGCACTGTCCTGAGTGCATGTGGACAAACTGTACCAGAGCTAGTCCCCAATAACCCTTACCATGCAAATCACAAAACCATCAGCACCCTCCATCAGCAAAAGAAAAATAGGGGATCTTTCTCTGTTTTTTTTTTTTTTCATATCCAAACATTTCTGAACTCTGTGTGACCTTTACGACTGAATCTGAGCACCTCTAAATATGTAGCAAATTTAGACAGTAGAAAGCAAAGTAACACATTGCAAACCAAAGGAAGATGAAGGAAGTAATGAGAAGTGAAACAAAGAGAGCTGAAGATGAAAATAAGGCAGCCTAAACCAGAGAATGTTGAAATAAAACATATGGATTAGAGTATTAAATGCAGCATGAACTGTGCAACTTGCCCCCATCTTCTTTCCCTTTGCCATCCTTACCACCACCTAAAAAGCAGTTAAACTACAGGGGGATAATATCACACTTGGGATTTATGGAACAAAATCAATGAGAGCAGTGGGAGTAACGTCACTTCTGTAAATGATCAAAATCCACCAATTACAGGGAGGTGTTAATCCTCATCAGGCCCGTTTGCTGCTGTGGCAACATTTGAAGTAAAGCTGCTCTGGAAGTGTTACAGGGCCAGCTATTCTCACAACATTTTGAAAAATAAAAGTATTTCCACCCAGGCTTCTTAAAAGAAGTTTGAAGTGTAGGAGAGAAAGAAAAGATTAGGAGTAAGGAGGGGGTAAAGCATCATGTTTTTGTTCATTTATTGTGTAGGAATAAAAAAAATATAGAGAATGTAGGGATGGATCCAAAATTCCCAGGATGAGTTGTCCTGCTAGAGCTTTTCAAAATCTCTGGACCTCCTCAGTGCTTGATAACTCAGTAGTTGATATTGGATGTCAATTATTTAGGCATGTATTTATGGTGCATATATTTATGCTGTATATGAGAGGAAATTAGAGTTGAAATATTGTTTCATCTGTACTTACTTTAGCTTGCAACTGAATTTCATTTCTAGATGAGCAGAAATCCACATCCTCTAAGCTCACATTACCAGGAAGGATCACAATCCTGGGGAGCTTGCAGTATCAAGTCCTCGAAGAAAAAGCAGGAGCAAAACAACTGTGCAGGTGTTGGAGGGTTGTTCTATTGTCTTATTTTTTTTCTCTGTCTCAAGAAATATAATTTGTACTGTTAAATGTTGATGAGATGATTTGGCTTAACAGGACATTTCTCTTTAAGGTGCAACTAATTAGAATAATTGTGCAGTAATTCATAAATACAGAAGATGTATTGAATTTTGGTCATGCAGCGACTGGTTTTCTCTCTCTGCATTTTAAAGCAATAGATCCAAAGCTTCTCAAAAGGTAGATTTTCTTCCCTTAAGGTGGATTGAGTAAAGACAGAGACAAGAGATGGGAAATGAGGAGATCTGACCAAGCCAAGGCTTCCAGCAGCACTGGTACAAGCTGCCTGAACTGTGGCTCACATAAAGTAGGCAGTGAGGCTGTAGTCATCTTGCCACTGCACCCTGCCTCTGGATAAAGGCTAGATGCTGTTCCCTGGGTCAGTCCTGCAGGGATTGGTGTCCTCTGGAACTATCTGCAGTTACATTTGAGCTGAAAGGCAGCATTGTCTTGCACAAACCAATGAAATGTACCTTTTGGCACTTCTGCAAAGCAAAGGGACTCAACTTTTGCAGGTAAAACAAGTCAGTTACAGCCTGCTAATAGAGGCTGTGGAATTATGCACTTGGGAAGATTCAAAACACAACTGGACACAGCCCCATGCAGGCTGTTGAGGCTTGACCTTGCTCTGGGCAGGGGGCTGGACAAGGCCATCTCCAGAGGTGCCAGCCAGCCACAATCCTGCTGTGCGCCTGTCACTCTGTGAACAGCAAACTGTGTTTGCTTGGGCTTGAAATGTTGCAGCATGACTGACAGCTTCTGCAGAAAAATGGAACAAAAATGAGGCCACTCCTTCTCCCTACAATAGCAGGGTTACTTTCCTTCCCCATCAGTCAGCTGCCTGCCCTGCAGGCAGCCCTGCCCACATCGCTCCTTGCCAGGGCCAGCAGGAGCTCCCCAAATTCGTGGCCATGAGCTGCAGGGTCAGTCCAGACAGGCAGGACTAAGGAAGCCTGAGACATCAGCAGCTATGGTATGGCCTTTTTATTGCCTGTTTGCTTTCCTCTGGAATGGTCACGGTGTGATCATAAAGTGTAACAAAATGTATTGATAGCAATACTTTCATATTTATAAAAGTTTTTTTCACTATTTTTCTTTTTGGTCACTAGAAAGGGAATGTCCTTTCCGAAAGAACAAACAATGGAAATTTGTGTAGCCTGGTGAGAAATCATGATGTGCCAAATGCCCTCAGACCCCAATTGTACAAGGAATTTTGCTTTACTGTATTACTGTCCTGACTCTGTACTTCAGCAGATGGCATCTGGACAATCACAGCTGAAACTTCCCAATAAAAGTAGTAAATATTGTACCGCTAATTCCTTTAGAAATGTGCCAGAACACACAAAGCAAGAAATTAATGACATATTGCAAATTTCCAGTTTAGTCTTTCATGCTATATGCAATGTTTTACCCAAGTCTTGGCTTCCTGTTGTACTAACCTAATGAAAACACCTGAGGAGGTGCCATTTCATTATAACATTAGGCCACAATAAAATTGTTAGCTGAATTTTCAGTTTCAGGCCTATAATGATGCTTATAATACTATGACTTTCATTCACCTCTGAAAAGCGTTACCAAATGCTGCCTGACAAAGACAGGTTACTGATGGAAATCAGTACTCATTGCTAATCTGAAAAAACAAAAGCCAAATGAAAGTGGATTAGGTTCTTTTTCCATTTACCTTCATCTATTCCGCTAGAGGTCCAAAAAGTCTATCTAGAATACAAAATATTTTGCAGCTGGTGGATCAGAACTTGCTCTTCCTACCCAGGGCAATGAGCTTCCAGACGATTAATATGTTTTTTCTGACAAAACAAGGAGTGAAATCTTGGTCCATCAAAAGCTAATGCAAAA
Source organism: Cettia cetti (assembly GCA_013401135.1). Classification (NCBI taxonomy): domain Eukaryota; kingdom Metazoa; phylum Chordata; class Aves; order Passeriformes; family Sylviidae; genus Cettia; species Cettia cetti. Next base: position 21,557 of record VZUI01066891.1, on the reverse strand, counting down.
GGACACTGGCTTCTCTGAAGCTAGGATTTCATACAAAATATATAGCTGTGGCTCTGTTTTAAACTGTGATCAATAGAGATGTTGTAGTCTAACTTGTAGTCACTGAATATCCTCATGACATGGGTAATACATTACTTACATACTTCATAGTCTTGGCACTAAACACTTAGCTTGCCATTTGTGGTTCATAGTCCATGTCTAGTAGAAACTGCTCTAAATTCAGGAGTCAGAGCTTTCCTCGCAAAAAAACACCCACATTCTAGTTCCAAATACGGATTCTGAGAGCTCAGGTGGAAAGTGTTTCTTTGAAGCCATTAGTAAGCTTTGCCTTGTTGAGTTCTCTTCTGAGAGCTTCCTTGTGAAGAAAAGAGGACTCGTGAATATTCATACCAAACCTTATTGAAATTGTAGATAGAGATTGTAAATCCTATCAAAGAAAAGAGTTCTTGTTTTATCTCAAATGAAAATGTGAAAATTTGGGGTTTGGCAGTATTTATCCAGTTGTCATGATTGAAATTTTCTTTTTCTTTCCAGCCTGGAGCAACCTGTAGCTCTATAAATCCCACTGACAAGGAATTTAAAATAGACATTTGTCTTTCTAGATTTTTAGAGTCATTCTTAAAAATTAAAGACAAAAATTCATCATTGTTTTGTGGCATGTCCCTTGGGAGGGATTGTCTCCTATTTCTTAATGTTCTCCCTTATCTACTCTGCTACACCCATATTTATCAGCTGGCATGCTTCATTCTTCTTAAGCAATTGACTGAAGACAAGAAGTCACTTTGTTTACAAAAATGATGAGTTAGAGCTCTAAAAGTGCTATAAAACAACACATGGTGTGGTGCTCATGTTAAAAGATTTTAACATTTTTCAAGAGTCAAGTTTCATATAAGAAGTGCTGTTTTCCCTTGGGCAATTTTAACTGGACCAAATCACTCAAATTGCTTGAAGTTCTCTCTGAGATCCATGTGCTTGTCTACACTGTTAATCTGCTGTCTACTTTGATGTTTCATCATGACTAAACATTTTTTTAGATGACTCTGAATGCTAATAGAAGATGATAATGAAAAATAATGTTTCAGTTGGTAACTTGTTCAGAAAATACACTGACAGTATGAGTGAACAAAATATACTGTATTAGTATTCCTACAAGTTGTATTTAAGACTGCCTTTGTTCAAGTTAGAGGCATTAATAACCTGTATGACTCTTCTTTACTTCCCTATATTGTGTCCATGCTATTTTATAAATATTTTTCAAAGATATTAAAAATTATTTCAAAATATGTCAGTTAAAACTGCGTAATGCATTTCAAAATGCAAGTCAAATTCTGCCTCTATAAAGGAAATAAATGGAAGGGCTTTTAACATGTTTATTTAATGTTTCTGCTCAGAGATTGACCAGAACCCATTTGGGGAGCACACTGTTAACTACTGAGGTGAAAGACAGAAAGCTCCATTGCACAAGCCTGCTTACCAGTTTATCACATTCACACCTTTAGGGGAAAAAAGCAGAGAAAAACAGCAGGTGAAATATTTACATTCATTGGGGCATGTGAAGTCAAAGAAGCTTCACTAATGAAATATTGTGAACAGAGGGAGAGGTGAGATCTTCCAATTTAACATAAAAGGAGTGGTGATTGATGAGTGTTTCATAGATCTGTACTTTACTGAAATAAAGTAAAATTAGAAAATTTTTATTAGAAAATTATATTTATATTAATTAGAAAATTATATTTCTGCAGGCTTAGCACCAAACCCTGCTACTAGCACTGCTGGATATTTACTGATTTTGCCACCGGCAGCCTGAAGAAAGCACCTTCAACATAGTTGATTTTCTGAAGAACAAGAAGTTATGACATAGAACAGGGAGACTTCTTAAGGTTTAGCTTCCAGGAAAATGCATTAAAAGATAGTTCATTGAGTTAGCAGAATGTGAAAAAGTGGCAGCAACATGAGACAGCCAAAATGTGTCACTTGAGAACCCTAAATATGCTAAGGTTATATTTAGGAATATAACAAATGCTTCCCAAAAGACAATGCAGATGTTGTGAATTATCACTTATATCATTTTAGCACTGCATAATTCCAGTTATAAGCCGGGATGCCACTGTTCCATACATGTCCACTTAAAAGGGAGATCCCCCTGGTCCAGGTTTCAGCTAGCTTGTAATCCATAGTTTAAAAGAGATGTTAGGAAGAGAAGGAAATGAATGCATTTATGAAAACATTACATTATTATCTCCCTCTTTGTCTCTGAGGAATAAAGTTCTGGGCTGATATTCACATCAAATGAATGGCTTTGGTTTGAGTATTCTTGCTCATGACACTAGCATGAGTCCTAAGTAAAATGAGGATACTCCAGTTAATTGCTGTATTTCTGACTGTTAATGGTAAAATTAGGAAGACCTGAATTATTTCTGAAAGCAAGTTTTGACAACTGGCTCACAGTATTTCCAATTGGAGCTCCAAGGTATTTTTAATTGGCTTTTCCACTGTGTTTCAAAGTGTTAAGCTATCTGTTACAATTTATTGGCAGCTTTAAAAGTACTCCAAGTACATAGGCAAAGTTTACAGCTTGAGTTAGTATTTCTTATGCATTTACTCTGCTGTTTAGAAGGTAGAATCTTTATGTCAGCCAGACTATTTATGAAGTACTTTGCTCAAAATGGTTTAGGGATAATAAGTTATATTCCTATGTCATGAGTTAAGGAGTTAAAGTTGACTGAAAGAGCAACTAGTCTCTTCAGTTGTTTAGGCTGTTGACAGGGTGATCTCATGATCTTCCCCAGAAAGCAGAAGGTTTTGAATATCTGGATAAGAGATAAAATATTTGAAAAGTTGAACTGTGCACAGGGGAAGAAATCAGGAAGATAATGTACGAATTTAACATCTGGACCCCTCATTTGGTATAATGCTTTCTTGATGCAGCAGTGGATAATTTTTCCTGGAACTGCTGGTAGCATATGTGCCAAGAGACAATTGCCGTGCATTTAATTTTTAGTACAGTCATTCATTATTAAAAAACACACTGAACAATTGCCTAAAATTAAGTGTGAATACTCAAATCCAGAGCATCTATGCAGGAGCAGTTATTTCACATCGAATAGAAGACTTATGAAATGACTTTTGGGGTAGTGAGGTCCTGCTGGAGCTCAGCATCCATGCAGTTACATGCATGGATGGTGGAGACAGCACCAGCCTGAGTCTGGAGTGCTCTGGATGGAGCTGTGGTGGCTGGCTCTCAGCTCTTTCAGTTCACCTGAGAGCAAGGATAGCTCCAAGTTACAGATATGAGCTCCTAGATTTAACATTCCTTTTCCCAAATTCACATTTGGTTTTGGGGTGGAGATTGTGGGTTTTTTTGTTTGTTGCTGTATTTTTGGGAATGGGAGTAAAGTTCTCTTTTGGTGGTTTGAGATGTAAAATCCAGTGAAGACAACTGCTAAAAACGGTTTAAATGTATTTTTGAAGGTCATGTACACTATTCTCTGATCTTACAACAACTGTCTGGAATTCAGTACTCATAGATTACAGCCATAGATCTGCTGAAACAGCAGATAAGCATGGTTCCTAAATCATATTGGAAAAATAATAAATTTAAGTCTCTACCAAAACTCTGGAATAATTGTGTTTGAAAAAAAATAATGTCTAAGACTAGCAACCCTGGAACATTGGCTAAAATATGACACCCACAGATACTGGTCATTGCTGGGATACTTGTACAAGAATCTGATCCCAAAAGATCATAAATAAAAAGCAATCATAATGGCAGCACCTCAACATGGAGTTACTGTGGGAAGAAATAACTAAACTGGCTACTGGCATTGGCCTACAACATCTGGCTTTCTAGACCCAAATTTAGGTAAGCTATGTGGATACTCATCAGCATTTCATCTTTCAAAAATTTTGAATTTCATGTCATTTGTTTTTTCATTTTAATCATAGTGGATCAAATTTTTCTTCATAAACTGCATTTGGTTTCTTAATAACAGTGGCTGATCAAACTAAAATTTGGAGTGACACTCTACATTGTTGCTTCAACAGCCATATTTTGTGTCCTCTTCTGGGCTGTTTACAATGCTGAAGACTTCAACTTAACCTTGGCCCATAAGTGCATCTCCATTACAGTAATATTTCTGAGACTATGTGATGATTTATCTGTCAAGAATATTTCAAGAATAATTGCAGAGTAGACTTCAGCACCAGCTTGGAGAAAATTTCAGTGTCTTTCCCATAAGGGCACCATGGCATAAGAGGGCAAGGTTCAGTCACAGAGTCCAGCACTTCTTTAATTCAATAGGTGCCAAGACTGAAGCTGATCATATTGAAAACACACTTAGTAATCATAACAATAGTAGACATTTATTTGTGTTTCCATAGTTCACACAGACATTCTACTTGTTAGAGAAAGAAAGACCTCAATCATATTATATGACCACATTCATCAGCCTTCCCCCTCCTCTCTCTCTTTTTTTTTTTTTTTTGAGATAGATCATTTCCTTCAGATCTAATTGCCAAAAAAATATGTAGGCATGCAGCAGAACCATTGCTGGTTTAAATCTCCTGTATTTTTTCAACTGCTAAATGTAAGACTTTATGTTTTAGATTTTCATACAGAAAATATACAAGAGCTTTGTGGAAAATGTGTTGGGCATGCAGTAAAGTGCACTGTGCCAAAAGTATGGTATGTTTCTTCAGATAGTCTTCCTCAGGGATTTCATTTGAGTTGATACTAGGCTACAATAACATTACTTTGTTAAAATTTTTCCTTTTCCACTGTCATTTGACCATTTATAGAAATAATTCTTATTGACTAACATCTTTTTTTGTTATCACCTTCACATGAAATTGCATTTCAGCTAACATAATAATGGTATATAATGTCAGGAGATCCATAAACCATAAGACCACTAATTCTAACACATTGTAGACAAGTTATATGTGTGGCAACATAAAACAGAGTGACATGTAGTATTACAAAAGGTGTCACAGAACTTGTAAGTGTGTATATGACAGTATTCACTATTTGTCCAGTTATGACAAAAACTATACTGGGAGATATATATGTATGTGTGTGTGTATATATATATATATATATATATACAGTATGAAAAAAACAGTTTAAAGCACCATCAGAAATAAATCCTGGCCTCTATGCAATTGTTTAATTTAACATTCTGAAGACATGATATCATTTTTACCTAACTATAAAAGAGTTAGCTTTGAAGTAACACTTCAGAAAATACTGAGTCATTTCCTGATTGAAATACAAATTAACTTTCAAAGTTGTCATTGCTTAAATCAACTCCGGGTGCCACTAATCTGTAAGAGAAACTCCTTATTTTAATAGATTCACAGTAGAAACAGATACAGCTATAGGGACAAAGTATTTATTTTCCATCATAATATTTTTCAAGAGCTCTGACATCAAAGCAAGGAAGTGTTAATGCAGCTTTTGTTGAGTTGCCTTGACACAGTGAAAATTTCTTTACACCAGCTCAACATTTTGGAGACACATGTAGAATTTTCTTGCTTAACAATAATAAAAATACTTTATAATTTTGTGACACCTCTTGCTTAGTGAACACAAGGCTCTTTACACACGCAGTGTATACAAACACAGAATGTCTTATACACATTGAAGGTCAATGATTTCTTTCCTGTGTCTTAGGATCTTCTCCATATTAAGGGAGGGAAAGACATCCTGCTAGAGCAGCTCTACAACACTATCTCTTCCTGCAGCAGTGTGATGCTACCTGCTGAACAGGTATCGAATATCAACAATAGATGAAAATTTTCTTGCACTATGACATTCACAAGGACCTTGTTTAAAGCCAATGGAAGTAAATAAGTGAGTAATGTGCAAAGGCTGTAATTGTCAGGGAAAATGTATTTGAATACATTTATTGATAAAATATTCTTGTGGTTGTGATAACAGTGTGTTCAGCAATTCTATCAGAATTGTGGTACTTTAACTAAAACAGCACTTACCTTTCCATCAGCATTTCATACTCAGTCTAATAAATGCAAAAGTCCCTATTATCTTATTGTCAGTCTTTTGCTTGCCTTGTCCTTATTTTATTTTTACTTTTACTTTTTTGAAACATTCACTGAATTAACCAGCTCTGGCCCAGAGAGTCCCCAAAAGCTGGAGGAGTGTGGTAGGAAAGTAGCACAATACAGCTGTCTTGCCCTTACATTCTTTCCAACGTTTCTGCCTTTGACTGCTGTCATAAGTGGGATATGGGTTGAAATGGACCTTCGCTCTGTCCCCAAACAGCCATTTTTAATAATTGCTCTACTACTGAGCTGGCAGTCTTTTTAAATTACTGTGCCTATCTCTCTGCTATTTACTATCTGAAAGTAAACATATGTACAATTATTTTCAGGGAAGTGTTGACAATTTCCGTGACTTTTTCTTCAGTCTTATAAAATGTGATGCCTACATTAAGGACAATACCTTGAGTCAGATTATGTGAGAGTTTTGGCCTGAATTTAAAAGAAGAAAAGAAAACTTCGAGCTCACAAGACTATGAAGAAAATTTTGAAAGTAGGGATCCCTGGGGATCAAAAAGGGAAGTCAAATCAGAAGAATAACCTGCATTTCTCAGTACTTTTCAAATTATACTCTTTTTTTAAGCCAGTCTTATGACTCTGGCAGTCTCATTCATTGGAATGATTTTAAATAGAAAAACACCAAAACACCATCTGAAGCTCCAGCTGGCAGATTTTCGTTCATCCAGTTGGTATTTGCTCATTTTGAGTGGACTTCTTGAGGCTTGTGGGACCACAGTGATTCAGTGTTAACTCTTTGTAACACTTCATGAAGAGTTTTCAGTTAAATTCTGGACAGTAGATGTGTTCAGAGTGACATGACACACTGGGAACTTTGAGAACTACCACTTTAGATATTTAAACGTCTTTATGTTTGCTATTGACAACAATTGTCAGAAGGATTACAATATTGTCCTAAACCAGTGCTATATGTATGCTGTAGTCTCATTTAATGATTTTCTCTAACACTTTTCATCACACAAAAAATGCCTGATTCCTGCCTCTTGCCGTTTGCCAGGTTATATATAAATAACATCTTTCCATAGAGATCAGAACTTATATTATTGGGCTTTGTCTTATGTCTTAAGGCAGCAAAAAGAATGGGGGAAAAGGCAGGAAATAAAAACCCAATTATATGCTGATTTGTTAATGTTATTTTTCAGATAAAATGCCACTTGCTGTTACAAAACCTACTGCAGTTGAAGCTGTCAGTTTTGTGAATGCTTCCACATGAAGCCCTGTCATAGCAAACAGAACACTGGATAGTCAGGCTCCTTAGGGGGCCAGAAAAATTTTGACAGAGGTTTAACAGCCCTTGAAATTGTATCCTCAAACCTTGGAAAGCCTGCTGGTTCAGTGGGAAAAGACATAAGCTGACCAAGTTATAAATAAACTCTTTTATCACAGGCATTGGTGTCTTGGTGACTTCAAAGGCCAAGTAAAAAGATTCATTTCTCTGAAGTCCCATAGACTGTAAGAACTTTATTGTGCTGGAAAGGCAAATCCTGGTCCAGAGATGCAATTTGATAATATTAAATTTTCTTTCTTTATTTCCCCTCTCTTGTCCTGTTTTGATATCATCATCTGTATTTCTGGTAAACTGAGATCAGAAAACTTCAGATTTACATTTGATGTAAAATTGAGAGGTATTTATTTAACACTTTGATTTCCTGTGCAAAATATTTCTAATCTTGGAGTAAACACTATAAACATTTTAAATGTAATGAAAAATCTACAATTACATACAGAGCTACCCACTGTCATCACTCCTTCTGCAGGTAAAAATGAAAGCATGTTCCTGGGTGCACTTTCAACATTTTTTTTCCATTTTTTCCAATGTAGACCACTGTTATACATATATATATATAAAAGAAGAAATAAAGAAAAAAAGAAAGGTTGAACTGTCATCAGGTTTATTGAAAAAAACCCCAACCAAACCAACAAAGAGTCTTGAAAACATGAAACTATCCTGGACCCCTTATCTTTTCCTAATATGTGATCCAAGGAGGATGAAAACTAGAACATTGTCACAACTAGTGACAAAATAACAGCACGCCTAAACCCACGTTATTTTTGCAAAGCTTAGCTCTGCTAATAGTACACTGCTCATGGTAAACATGTGCCACTGTGGGTATTTGCCTTTTAAAGTCCTAAAGGTACATTTGTTTTTTCTTTCCAGAAAGATTCTACTCCTAGCCATAAGTAACCTGTTCATGAGACACAGCGATAAGGGAAAAAGTCCATTCTGTCTCAATGTTTCTATACTTCACCTTGTTTGGGGAGAAACTGGTGCTCGGTGAGAAGAGGGGACACAGGCAGATAAAGTAGGACAAACAGGGAATCATCAGCATTTGAAATGATTTATATCATGTTTAATGACAAACATATGGTTTAGACAGAAAGGAGCATCTCAATCTTCTTCCCCATTTCTTCCCACAAAATCAAAAGTTCCAGCATATTTTTTATCTGCCTATTTCAGAGCAAATTTTACACTTCATCTCGTTTGTGGACTTATTTTGCTATTACCCACTGCAAAATTTGTTTGTGTAAAGTTTGCAGGCAACTTGTTTTACTTACACTATTCAAACCAAAAATATTGTATACTTCTTTCTGTATGCAAGGAAAATCATGTCAGACACAGACACGCAAAGGAAACCTGAAGCACAAAATATTGTCATTGGCAAAGCCAAGGAAAGAAATTGACCAGCTGCCAGTATTTGAGGAGATCCAACGGAAGGGGCATTACTCCAAAGGACACATGCCTTAAACTTCAGAGATGCAGCAATCTTTCATGTTGGACAAAGACAAAGAAGAAATGTTCCACCTGTTTCATGTGACCGAAACAGCCTGAAGTTTGTTTTTGTTTTGCATCTTGATGGTAGATAAACTTAGAGGGACTAGACAGTACGGTATTTTCTTTAGGAAACATCCCTAAGAACTGAGGAAAGAACTCACATGTCTTTCAGCAAAGGAAGTTCAGTGACAGACTTTCACGTAATATCTAAAACAACACAATGTCTTATACTTCTTATTTAGAAGACGTTGCTTTGACTACCTGATCTCTTCTCTTTGCTCCTGATGTTTGAATATTCTGCTTATGGCACCACAAAGTGACATAGGGACGGATTGAATGAAAGTGGGATACCACAACCCAGCTTTTCCATTCATACTATAGAACAGCCTGGAAGAATTTGTTTAAAACCATACCTGCCCAAAACTTAAAAATCAACCAGTGAATTATATTTTTGATTAATAAGATGCATTAGAAAGTGATGGTTTACTGTAAGTCTGGCCCCTCATATTTAATACTCAGAGGCACCAGTTACTTTTGACAATCAGAATCAAATAGATTGAACTAAGAAAAAGGTGTTCACAGAATATCTCTCTAATGGTAAAGTGTATGCTTGAGTTGTGAACTGTATGATGTGTCAGTGTCAACTTTATTCACAATATAAACCATCTGATTTTAAACTTCTGTGTATTAACATTTACAGAGTAAATTCTTTTTTTAGTGTTTGGTAAATCCTTTAGATGAGCAGAAAAGAAATACATCAAGAATTTATTTGAAAACTTTTCTCTCTTTGTCCTTTCTTGTCAAGGATATTCTGTGATCATCCTTTTGTCATTCCCTCAGCATCTTGACAATTCCTGAGCTACAGAGCATGTTTGCTCCATCACCCCACTTACTTTGTGTTTTCCCTGAAGACACCTATTTTTCCTCGCACCCCTCCAAAGAGCACACAAGTCAAACGCTGCTTGGGATCAGATTACTGCATTTCTCAGCCACTTTGCTGTAGATGAACACAGCTGATCTGTGTGTGACCATGTTCAGGATACAGACTCTGACCATACATAATCTGCCAGGTATTCCTGCTGTCAACAATGGTATTCCCTGGAAAGACCACAGGTATAAAATAAATTATTTAGAGATAGTTCAAGGATAGTCCACAAGAGGTTAGTGCATGGAATCAGTCAATAGATGGTAGATAGTATGCTAAACTCAATCACTAGGTTATAATAAAAATATATTTAGGGGGTATTTCAGAAATATATCCTTTTATTCAAGAATACTGTGCTGAATTTCAATTCTGAATTCTGACTTTTTACCCTCCAGTATAGTAAGCTCTTCTCATGCTACCCTAATATGCTTCGGAGCTTGCTTTTCTCGCCATGGCTCTTACTATTTTAAAATTTTAATATTTTTATAACCTTTAGCCTATCCTTCTGAAGTGACCTCTCCTTACATTTCATAATTGATCTACCTGTTATACATATGTACTTATACAAATATGTAAAGCTATTTTATTTTCAATAAATTAGTATTTTCTTCTAAAATATGTAGCCATGGAAATCATATTTCATTTTTCTGTTAGTAATCTTTAATTTTATACTAATTGAATCTCAATATAAGCATAGAATATGAAATAAAATATAAACAAAATACTATTCTACCTCTCCCCAAAATGTTCCAAATTACCATGCTAAAGTTTCTAATTCTTTTTCTCACATTATAAATCCTCATTCAGCACTAAGAAAGTAGTATAACTATAATCATTTTTTTCTGCTTCAAGCCCTTATGCTGAACTCCTGCTGAATACCTTCTGGCCCTGTGTATCCAAGGTATATTAAGGTAGAAGATGAAAAGGAACGAAGTACCTTTAATATTCAACATTCCAGATTCCTGCTTGCCTTTCAGTAAAAATTGTTCTTACCCATCCAATAATCGCCTTTCATCCCAATTTTATATCCCAGCTAATAGTACCATTAATTAGTATGGTTCCAAGTTTTTCTATGTGTCTGTCTTGAACTTGGAATATAGCACATAATCTCTTTAATATTATTAATACCATTAATGTCTTCTCATATTATCCTACAAAGACCTGAAAATGTAATCAAATCTCTGTAATTACTAATTTTAAAAGCCTTTCCTGAAACATCTATGCAAACAGCAATCTGCAAATAAGAAAAGTATTTTAGCGTGAGATTATCATAGTCTTCTCATCAGCCAATGCCGATGACTGGCTTCCGTGAGGTTTCATTCTCACCTTTAGTGGAAATGTTGCTGTGACCCACAATCTGAAGCTCTAACTATATCTAGTTAGATCCTGGTCCAGACCTCAGAGGTCTTTCATTGACACCCACAGATTCTGAAACAGGAAGCTGATGGCGTTAATATTGAACTGTATTGGAACCAGAATTTTTCTGCTACAGGTACATTTTACCTACAGATTTATCTGGAGGTAGGCTACAACTAACTGGCATCACTTTATAATAACTAAATTATAACAAACCACTTTGAAGCCTCGAAAAGGTATGAGGGGCTGCTGAGGAGCACAGAGAATTTTGCCACAGGAGTGGATTTCTTCCTTCTTTCCTCTTTTGACCGTCCATCTACACTGTAGCTGACAGCTCTTTGTCACCAAGATGGTCACAGAGGGAAGGATGTTTCCAGACACAGGAAATTCAGAACTGAAAATAAGCTGGAAGTATGTTCCAAATGCATTGTCTTTCCATGATCCTTTGGTTACTACTTTTTTTCATCACAAATGGTCTGGAGATTGTTAGCTCTATCTGTTGGGAATCGTCCCAGGCCAGTATTAAATTCCAGACTAGAGCCATAGGACATGTTCAAGCTGGGTCTCAGGCAACATGCCTCTGAGTTGGACTGAAATGCGCTAGTTCTGTTTCCTGGCAAATCCTGCAAGAGAAAGAAAGTGTTGATTTGTCCCAAAGTAGAAGACTTCAACCTGGCACACTGACATCCTGCTTTATCCTGCTAGCTTAAGCCAGAACATGTACAGCTTGGCTCTGGCATAACCTGTTGACAAATCAATAGCATAATTCTTTAGAGAAGGTCTTCTGGCCTTAGGAAGACCTTGGAGAAACAAAAAGCAGCTTTGCCTCTGATTTGTTGAGTGACCATGGGCAAAGCACTTGCTGCTATGTTCATCAGTTTCTTGTCTTTCAGCTAAGTCTTTTAATAATGTCTACAGAGCCTTGCTCAGAAAGTGATTTAAGACTTATTTGTAGAAGCGTTGCAGAAAGGGAATGTGATATTCATCATCCCTGTTTCATTGTTGAATAAATTAGACCACATTAATATAGTTATTTTATTGAGTTCCCAGTGCTAGAAAGGTCTATCCAAGCCGGGAATAAAATACTAATCTATTTTTAATACAACACCTGAACCTTTGGTCCATGCATTGGGAGAAAAGAAAAGAAAAGGCAGAAGTCCTAAAACTGAGTTGATGTGGATACACAAAAAGATCTGGCTTCATGAGCCATCACCCTGTGTCAAGAGATGTGAAGATATGAGGGACCAAGCTCAGAGCTTCTGCTGCACAGGTTCCTGTCAGCAGTGGCAGCTCCGAGGCTTTGCTGTCCCATGGTCAGCTGGACAGAGGAATGGATATACTGGAGGAATCATCACATTTCACTCCCTTGAAGCATTACTTAGACTGTGTCTCTGCTGTGAGCTGACAAACGAGAGTCTAGAACATAGGGGCAACTTTCGAGCTATGTGTTGTCAAAGACACTGGGGGTGTGATCTTTCATGGAAAAGTTTCTGTCTTTCACATGTATCTGCAAGATCTACGCCTTTCACAGGCTTCAGCATTTTTATGCTCACTATGTGGTAGCTAGCACTATCCTGATATAAAGGGGTGGGGGAGAAGAGGGAGGCTTCAGGCCAGAGAGTGTAAACAGCATGTCCAGCCCCACAAAATAGGTGTGGCAGAACAAATTCTGAATGTGAGTCTCCTGAGGCTGAAGCAAGAGCGTTAATCATCGGCTTTCTTAACCTCACCCACCCCTCTTACTGTTAGTTGAATTATCTTTTTCTTCCTTTCCATTCCTGTTTTCACTTAAATTTTGAGTCTGCTTGGACCTTGCTCCTTTGTTTCTAGAAAGTTGCCTTATTGTTAGAGAAGTTCTTAAGAGGTTTGACTGCACACTTTCCCCACCCCTCCTGAATTCCACACGGCCGTCATGTCTCTCAGTCTTTTAGGAGAGGGGGTGTTCTGGCTGGAAAAGGGTTGAGGGCTGAGACAGGGAGCTCCTGGGCACACGTGCAAGTCTGCTTCAGGGAACACTCTGCTTCTTGGGCAATTTCTTTGATGTTTGACAATATATTTTATTCAGGGAGTCACATTTCACCTCTAATATATTTAAGTTTTGTCTGTGATTCAAGAATCACCATTAGAGTTGTTTCTTTTTCTGCATTTTGGTCTTGGAGACCTAACAAAGCTGCAGCCAATAAAAACTCTTTTTTTCCTGTTGTATGCCCAAAAAATATCATCATGTAACTAACAAATATCATATTTTGGTTACAGTATCAGATGGGCAGAGCTTGTTACCTCCCAGCAGATTAACCTTTGAATCTTTACCGATTCATTAACTGTGCACATCAGTCACTCGATTTCAGTAAAATTTATTGCAATTAAGTATTGCAGTGCTGTGGAGGCTGGATAGGATTCCCCGTTATCAGTACCATTAATGGCTTTCTGAACTGTTGCCAGTTCATTCACCCCACCCAGCTTTCAATAATAAAATAATTTTGACAGAGGGCCCATGTTTCAACATTTTTAATAAAAACAAAATAAAAAAACCATCAGTAACAGGGCAGTAAAGTTTTCCCTCTCTTTCCTCTTTGCCAAAACTAACAGAAAGGAAAATGTCAATCTGGCTTGACTCCAAAAAAGGAGGAAATTGAATGGTCTTAGTTCTTACTCTTTGACTAGTAGCATTGTGTACATTGAAGACTTGACTCTTGGGCTCATTTTGACGGATCTGAAACACAGATAAGAATGTAGAAGACTAGATTCTGTAATTTATAGCCAATGATTCTGGTTTAGATCTTTCAGTACCACATAACAAATCAATGTTATTTAGAAAATAACATGGTTTCTGCCATTGACATAAGCCATATGTGAACTGCTAAGCTACTATGTAAGCCACAGCCATATATTTTAGTCAGCAGGAGGAGATTCTTTATGCTGTTCTGCTTGAAACTATTTAATTCATTATCAACATTTTGAATGAGTCCTTCCTAAATTGCATTCTGGTAATGTGTTGGAATGTCTCTCTTAGGCTAAGGGAAAGGAGAAAAATGTCTCACACACAGTTTTATATGTAACTCGCTTACTTGAACAATTTGAAACAGGACAAAATTGTATCTCACAATCATGTCAGTATGTTACAATTGTGTACTAGTAACAGATTAAAGCCTCACTGATTATATTGTCTGTGATCTGTCCAAATAATAATAATGGTCAGCAATGCAAATCCCAGTGAGTAGAGGAGCTAAGTATATGTAACAAGACTGTAACACAAATAAGTGGCCAAAGTCACTAAGGAGTTTGAGGTTTCAAATTCAGTCTGAAGATCTTTGTGAACTTTACGCTTGCTTGGGCTTCCCTTGCACATTTGAGATTTCTGACAGCTGGATGACAAGAAATGAAAGAGTAAATAATTATGGGACAAAAGTGTATGTTGTCTACAAAACATGGCTTCTTTGGGCCAGAACAGTCTCATCTGACTTGTGTGAGGTAAATCTTCGAGTGTGTCATTACCCACCAAGAAGTAAAACCCCATTTCCACAACACTGCTTTGCTCATGCAGGTTTCCATCTGATGTACACAAACTTAACAAGCAAGAGAGGTTTTTCTCTCACTGAGACCTCATTGGGAGTATGAGGGAGTGGGAAGCATTCCTCCCACAAAATGTGAGACACTTCTCTGGGTTGCTCTGTTCACTTATTGATGAGAAACTTACCCTCAGCAAGTGATTTTTGTCTTAGTTTCTCTGACTACTACCTGGAAGTGCATCTTGGGGCAAGGAATTTCCCTGCTTGAAGCTGCCTCAGGTAATTATCTTCCATGGTATGGGATAAATCTGTGCTCACAAATCTCCACATTTTTCCCCTTAACTGCAAACCTGTGCAATAATATAACTAGTTAGGGTGGGAAGGAGGGAATAGAGTCTATATTTCCTAAGCTTATTTTCAAATATCTGGCCTAGATGTCTCCTGAGGAACACCCCTTACTCTCTCCCTACTGGCTAGACACCATGGCAAGTAAAAACTATCCAAGGCTTCAGAGCCCAATACTCAGTGGATTCACATCATTAAAGTAATGCTTGAGTGTGAAATGAGTGGAATAATAAGTTTATTTGTCCCAGAGGCACCGAGTTCCTGGAACTGTGATTGCTCTTAACCTCCTTCATCTTGATGCACCTCCTCACTGTGCTGTGTTTTCATGCCAGAGAAAAATGAAGCACAGTTCCATTCACCTTTCTGCCATGCTTTACTTTCTAGAGGAAAAAAAATTACACACTTGAGATGCAGGGAGCCATGACACACTCTGCCCTGGTGCCCTGGCTGGAGAACAATCCTTGCACATAAAATGCAAAGTGGATTGTGTTATCAGGGTCTTGTGCTGCTTCTGATGCAAAACTACCATAGCAACTGTTACTGAAACAGGAGAGCCCAAAGAATTATGGTACAAGCTAAGCCAGGGTTTCTTGACTCCTAGATCAGCACTTACTCAAACTGGTTTCTACATCCCTGGTATAGAAATACAGCTGCACACAGCTTTGAAAAGGTGATCTGAAAATCTCTTTGTGATGTGAATAAAATAAATAGCTAGCACAAACTCAGAGTGTTTCTGGTGAGTACATTTACTTTGTTTATTAAAAAGTCCTGTGCTCTTGTAACAAAGCACAGAGTTTGGAAGCAGATCTGGTGTAATGAAATGAGAACAGATTTCCAGAGGTGAAGGGATGCTAGGAGAGGACCTGTTATAACTCTTCAGCAAGCAATGCCAGAGGTCAAACATTTCTTTCTCATCACTGGCCCCTGAAATAATTTTAGGAAATGTACTGATTGGGAAAGTATTTAGTCTGGCCCTGTTAACTTGTCACTGACCCTGGCTGTTAGCAGAATACTGGCTCCTACAGTGTGGTTGCCACTTTGGCTATTAAAATATTGGTATGAGCTATTGAGTGTTAATGCTGTGCAACTTCAATAGCTTGAGAAGATTAAAGAAAAATTAACGTTTGTGGCACTTCCATGGATCAGGCTTTCATGAGAAGCTATTCCAGTCGTGTGACAAAATCTGCTCCTGATTTTATAAAACCAGAAAAAATAACTAAGGTGAGATATTTCAACAGATTAATTAAGTAAAGAAAACATCAGCCTCTCAAAGCAATTAATTTCATAATATCTAATGCCCTGTGAAAATTACTTACATATTTCGGATAAGATCACAGACATAGAATCATAAAATTATTCTGGTTGGAAGGGTCATTTAGTTCCAACTCTCCCACCATACCAGGGACACTTTTCACTAGACCAGGTTGTTCAGAGTTCCCTTTGATCTGGCCTTGCACACTGCCACTGATGGGGCATCTACAGCTTCCTTGGGCAGCCTTTTGAAGTGCCTCACTGTCCACTGAATAAAGAATTTCTCCCTGGCATATAATGTAAAACGCTGCTCTCTCAGTTAAAAACCACTCCCACTTGTCCTGTGATGAGCTGCCTGTGTCAAAATTCATGTCCTCTCTTCTTATAAACCCCCTTTATGTCCTGAAAGAGATCAGAAGGTTTTAAATCAAAGAAAAATGGACTGTAGTGAGATTTTTGAAAAAGGACTAACCCGCCTAAGTACTTCTGAAAACTCATTAGGTCCTTGTTTATATAGTTCTAATATCCATTTATTTCAGCAGAATTTAGACACTGAATAGGTAGATGTCCAAGCCACAACAGATTCTTGGAATTACACCTCAAGGAGGGGGGAAAAAAAAAAAATCAGTAGATAAATAATTTTGTGCATTGCAGGACTTTATATACGAACTTTTACAATACCACACAGAGATAAAGAAAAGGAAAAAAACACTTCTGATGCTGTTACTTTGTTTTTCTAGTTTTCCCTGTTGTGTCTTTGCAGTTCCTGCTCAGAATGAACTCAGGATCTTCTTATGAAGACAGTAGTACTATAAATATTATCTCAACCTTGGCTAGGTTATCAGGGAACAAAGAATCAGAGCCTTTCTTGTAAAAAAATTGTTTAAAATCCCATTTAAATCAGTAGTGGATATAAGTTTTCTAGAGTAGTTAAAAAAAATAAAATTAAATTTACTTTGCAGGAGCTTTAGTTGCAAATGCAGAACACTCCCTAACACAATATTAGCTAAACATTCAAGTACAAACAAATTCATGTCTCAAAGGTCCAGCTCAACCAAACTGATAACTCTCTGTCCTGTACATGTATTTACAACAAATTTTAGTTCACAGCAAAGAAGATAAATGACTCCTCTTTTTTTGACTATTCCACAGTCTTCATGTGATGTAACATCTGTCAAAAATTTATAGCTTGATGTTTCAGATTTATTCAGTACTGTGGTCTTTGGCCTCAGAACAAAACCAAAATAAATGTGAGCATTTTGGACCTTTTGCTGAAACTACGCTATGCATTCCTTTAATCTTTCTTTCTAGAGACATTGTACAATAGTTTCCTTGTTTTAGACCTTCAGCATTGCTGACATTATTGCAATTATTTTTGACAAGTTGAAAATCTTCCTGTAATTGAGTTTCTATTTGACTTTATAGTTTGCCCCATTTGGAAAGTCCTGTTAACAGATTTCAAGCTGTGATAATAATATTTCCTTCCTCTATTATCAAACTTTCTAATCTGTTTTCTTTACTACTCAAAATGGCCATGAGATATTTTTCAAAAGGTGTAAAAGGTTCTCTTTTCAAAAGCTTAGGGGTTTGGGATTTTTTAAATTTTTTCCCATACATCCATATGGCACAGTGGGTCTCAAACAAAATAAGTCAGTGAGACTGGGAGCACAAAGTCAGAATTTAACAGAGAGATGTTTACTTAGCATCTTTCATAAAACAGTACCATTTTTTTAAAAGAAGCTTCTACCATTAATGTAAAATTTATTCATTGATATGGATACCATGAAATATAGTTTTGCTGAATGTATTTTCTCTCAGGTGTAGGTGCTATAAAATTCATGTAACAGTTATATTAGAAATAAATTCTTTCACCCTCCCCAGTTGTCTTCCTTGAAATATTTTCTTTTATTTTTCTGATGTTTCCTGTTTCCGTACTCAAGGATACATTGAAGAATGTAAAAATTAAATACTTCAGTCTCTACCAGTACAAATTTCCTGAACTGTCTCTCACAGAAATTATTGCCACAAACTTTCTCTTTTAAGGCACACTGAAAATGAAGTTATCATTTTGGTTTCAACACACTTTTCCTTTTTCCCTGGCAGGATTGCTTAAAATCATTTATTCAGAGATATCCATGCCAGAATACAGCCATGCTACTTTAACAAATAGACTGTGGGGCCTTTGTGAGTAACAGACAGTTTGATTGTAAAAGAAAAATGTCAGCCTTCAACTCTGGCTGTAACCCTCTGCTTTTGGAAAGTATATCCAGGGAAAGAGTGTATAGATGTTGGAGGAAAAATTATTTTTTCCCTCTACTCACTATTCCAACTGGTATTTAAGGTCTAGAAGACAAAGCAATTTTGGGATAGAAATCCTAGCCAAATCAGCCAAAAAAAAGGGCAGCTTCATAGGCAAAAAAGATAATTTTTAAGTAGCGCCTACTCTATACCATTCTTGGGCTACATCAGCTGGTGGTCACCTTTGGCAAGGATGTATACCACCCAAGGATATGTATCACTTGAAGTATCATCCAAGATGTGCATACCAGCACCCATTTAAAGTATTAGTCAGATTTATTACACATTTTTAGGGTGTATGGAAGTTGGAATCAGATGATAAGAGGTGGTAAGGTATGATTTGAGTCATTCTTTCACAGATTCAATTACTGGCAGTTGTTCTGACACACCTTCTTTGCATAATTCAAAAATAAGTCCTCTCATCATCAATGTAGAAAGCCAGAGACATCTTAATTATGCAGGAGCATAATTATTGTGTTTATACTCTATGGGAGAATGTCAACACTGTACTTAGCCCCAGTACATTTTCTTCGCCTTGTATTTAATAGGAAAGAGAAAGATCCTGCTGGAAGTTGGCTGGCCCAGATTTCTGTCATGGAAAAGGAATAGTGTATCTGTCATTAGAGGAATATTAGAATGATGAATAGTATATTAAAATCTAAGGCCACAAGAATCATTGGGAACTGGTGTGATGCTCTTTCTGGGAACAGTGCATAGTCTCTGCTTTTTCACATCTCTCTGTTTCACTTGGTTCCTCAGCACTCTGCCCCTGGGCTGAAGCCATACGCCAGAGAGGACACTTGCTACAAGAGCTACAGTCAACATTACAGAAAAGTCATCAGCAGTCCCCAGGCTGAGCAGAAATGTAACCATGGGACTTTTGATGAAAGGTGGAATTATAGTACATTAAAAATCTCTTAGGCAAATGATAAAATAGTAATGCACTGTGTTTTATGCCATCTGGGTTTCATTAATAGATTATGTTATAGAACCTGTTCCATTAGCAAACACATAAATGCTTATTTGCTACATCTTATCAAAAAGCTTAAAATCAGATTTGGAAATACATGCAGAAATAAATGACTCCAATTCAGTTTGACATTATTCATGGATTCATGATCCTGCTTATCACGAGATACTTAGTTTCGTGCTGGTATTCATGAATGTGCCCACCAACCACCCCAGATTTCTGAGCGTGTGGCAGAAATGCACTATTATTCATTGTTTTTTCTTTTTCTCTCATTAAAAGGGGCAATTCTTCAGATGGAGCAGCAGGAAGCATGACCCATTCCATGCTGTGACTAGAGAGCTTGAGACCTTTCAGGTCTGAAACTTGAGCAGAGAAATGAGAAGGTGCAAACCCTCACACAGCAAAATGAACCCTGTGTGACACAAGAATGTTGAGTTTCACACAGGGGTTGGTGAAGGTATTTTAAAGTTGTGATGAATGTGGGGTAAAAGCCTACATCTTGCAGTGTTGGTGTAAAAGATTCCATAATTAGTGTTTTGCCCTGCAAATCTGCAACTTCTTCTTCCCTGAAAACTTTTGATCTTATTGGTGTCTCAGTGTCACACTTAGTATAAAATATTCTTGGACAGAAACTTTCTTTGAAACACAATCCCAGAGATCTCAACTTATTACTGAGCAATAAAATATGTTCCTAAATATCTAAATATACTAAGTATTTCCATTGCCAGGAGGTTCTGCCATATAACCTGAATTATGCAGGAAAAGCTTTTCACAGAAGAAGAAAACCTGGCAGAACTGATAACTGCAAAGACTGCTATGGTCCTTGTTGTCTGCCTTTCTTATTCATGGAGTAAAACAATTAATAAAAGAGAATCTATCCTGAGTAAATAAGCGTATACATGAAAAGTCTCTGAGTGCTAAGTTTTGTACCTCGTAACAGTTTCTGGGCTGTATTGTTAATATATGCAGTAAGATGCCAAAATATTTACTATAGTGCTCTTTGCAGCATGGCATTAAGAAGCAATTAATACTTTTGCACATTATTGCCTCTTCTTTTTTGATTATATTTTTAACATTTCCATTAATGAACTAGAATGGGCATTCTGTACCTGATCCTTTTTTAACCTGCTCTTTTTATATAAGTCTCCTGTAAAATGTTGTTAACTTCCACTGGCATCTTCTAAAACATCCACATTGAAATTTTTGTAATTTAGGATACCCTGCATAGGATACTGGGGGTGAAAAACATTTATTTTAGCATTAGGAAAGATGAAAACTACAAAATTATTCCAAGGTCTTAGCAATACGTAAGATAACTTCTTGATTTTCAAAGATCTAAAAGAATTCTGAAATACCAAAAGCTGAGCACATCAAGCAAAACTGCACCATTGAGTAAAAGAGGGCAATTCCTCAAGCACACTGTAGGTGAGCATATTTGACCACTCAAAATAGCATGATATCGAAACAAGCTTGCTTGAACAAAGTTTTATATTGTATTTGCTGGATGCAGAAACATACCAAGAATCTAAACAGCGACAGAACTGCTAAATAAAGCAGATATTTCTGTACATTCTGCTGCATTACATGATAGGAAGTGCTGCACTGAATAAATGTTATAGAGATATTATAGAGCATATAATTTGTGCTACTCTCCATTCCCTTATTCTCTTGCAAGACCATGCAGGACAATCTTGTTCATAGTTTTTTCACAGGTCTTTTTTTTTTTTATTTCCAATGTTCCCATATTAGCTAATGGTTTGTGATTTGAAATTTTGGATTTGAAGAAACACTGAATGATCAATATGAGGCTCAAGTGGTGTGTTTAGTGTTCCCTGATGTAAAAGCCTTTAAAGTTTTATAAAGGAAGAAAGGGCGGAAGGAAGGAAGGGCGGAAGGGCGGAAGGGCAGAAGGAAGGAAGGGCGGAAGGAATAAAGGGCGGAAGGAAGGGCGGAAGGAAGGAAGGAAGGAAGGGCGGAAGGAAGGAAGGGCGGAAGGAAGGGCGGAAGGAAGGGCGGAAGGAAGGGCGGAAGGAAGGGCGGAAGGAAGGAAGGAAG
>VZUI01066878.1:0-38886 GCA_013401135.1 Cettia cetti | reverse complement strand
TCCCTTCCTTCCCTTCCTTCCTTCCCTTCCTTCCTTCCCTTCCTTCCTTCCCTTCCTTCCTTCCTTTCTTTTCCTTGTCCCTACCTCAATTCTTCTCCCAAGGGAAACATGCATACTAGCAAGGAACTTCTCATTCAGAAACTTTTCTAAAACACAATAGAAACGAGATTTAAAATTCCACAGCTAGGCCAGTCTTTTATTTGTTCCCTTTAGCATCCATTCTCTTTGTAAGAGCTAATTGTTTAAACAGAACTAAAAATCACTCAATAAATAACAGTTCTAGAAATGCTTCAATGAAGCTGTAGCACAGCCTGCATTATCTTAGATTTCATCATTGTCCTATAAAGAATAGGGGGAGCTCAGACAAGATTAATGGTTTTTATATATCAGAAACAATTAGGTAATATGCTATGGCATAAAATATGAATAACATTTACTTGGCTCCAAGTCGGTCTCTTCAGCGGCTGTATTTGGCTTTAGACTAAGAACAAAGAGCCCCACAGAAATAAATTCACAGCTCTTATTACACAATGCTCTACAAGTGATAGGGGGGAGTAATGATTATAGCATGAGGAATTGGGAGTTAGAAGCTATAGCCAAGCTATAATCCCAATTCATTGTGAGAGTCTAAGCAAATTCCTTCGTGTCTCTGTGCTTCAATTTCTCCACCAGTAAACTGGAGTAACTACCCTTCCTCCTAAACCATTATGAGCACTGAACAAAAACTAAATACTGCATCACGTGAAAATGGGTTTTTGCATTGTCTTCACTAAAAGACAAACCCTAGAAGACAGAGTGACCACTGCTAGTCAATGCTATCCCAGCAGGATTTGTGCAAGAGGTTCTCAGTGCTGCAGTCACTGTTCTGGTACCTCTGGTACCTATTTACAGGTCAATAGACCTCATCCTGCTCACCAGAAATAGCCCTGCACAAAGAATGATGCCAAAAGAACTGCTTACTTGCTTCATGAAGATGATCAGTTCTCTTACTGAACATAGATATTTTCCCCTTAGATAACAAATCTGAATGAAATTCAGAAAATTCAGAAGCTGCTGCTCTTGGACAATTACAGCACATACAACAAGTTTGTAAACAAGAAAGCACTCCACGAAGTTCTGCCAGTCTAAATAACTGCTTCTTCCCAAAAAGGATGGTAAATGAAAGAAACTACAATTTAACAGTTCATCCACACAAAATAAAACTTCCATGGGCATTTTGGCAGCCCCCTGGAGAAAGATTAAACAGAAGATTCACAGAAAAGAAAGCACTCTACAGTATTGTCTTACCTTCAGTAAAAAAATACGATCTTGTCCCATCTTGTCTGACATAAAAGTTTTCCCCAAGTTTGCTGCCAGATTTAAACCTGAGCATTGTGTGATCATACAGGCCGTAGTCTCTGAACAGGACACACTTGCCTGGTTTTAATACCTGCCACATAATACACACTTGCCTTAAAAAGCTAAACAGATTTAGTCATATAAAGATGTATTTATTTGTGTACACATACAGACATAGGTAACTAAGACAAGGTAGACTAACATAGTCAATACAACAGTGAGATAAATATCTGTATCTACATCTATACATAGATATAATTATATATATAGATGTAGATATAGATACAATTCATTCCCTGTGCAACAAAAAAGTTGTGTAAAAACTGGACTGACTCTTAAAAATGTTTCCCCGTGAAAAAAAGACTAAAAATAGTTTTAGAATACCTGTTTGGGTGCTGATAGTTAAATTAGTAACTGTCTTCAAACACAGAGGAAAGAAGAAAACATACAGTTTAACAAAAATTCCCATCAGGGCATTTTTTTCTGTTGGCTAATATCCTGTTTAGCACCTGATTTTGTTTAATGGTTAACAATAAAATTTAGAATATCGTGACATTTCTTTTTTCACAGGAGAAAGAAAAATGTTGCAATAAGTTGAGAAATAAATAAGAAACCATTTTAGGAAAATGCATTATAGATTTTTTAAATTTCTTTTTGGTAAAGAAAACAGGCTATAAAGAGTTTAACATTTATATATACATGGTCATTGCCCATGCTGATTTTAGATATCTAAATATTTATATAAATATTTATATAAATATTTATATAAATTATATAAGCTAAGAACCAATCCTGATTTTGGAAAACAGCTGGAGATATACAAAAAACCGCCTAATATTCCTTTTTCAAACTACTGATAATAAGTCAAATAATATCAGAAAATACAAGAACCTTAATACACATGTGCCAAAGTAAAAAAATATGTTGACTGTTTTTCTCTGCAGTCAATATATGACATCTCAGGAAAATTCAGAACAATCACAATTCAGGTTGCTTAAACCACCCTTTGGAAGGGCCTATCCTAGTCTATCAACTCACAAAGGCAGCTTAGGGGGGGTGAGTCTCTCTAGATTAATGTTGACTTCTGAACACTCCACTTTTAAATCACCACAGGTCTAATATGTTTAATAGTAATAACAGCAACGTCCTAACTGCAGGTCACTGTACCTCTGGAAGTTAATTTTGGCTCACTATCATTCACACCTTATGAACACAGACATCTCTGCAATATATAAACATTATTCATAGCATACAACCCAAGCCACAGCTTTACAATCATAGTCATAGAGTGGCCTGGGATAGAAGGGGCCTGAAAGATAAAGTTGTTCCAACCCCCTGCCATGAACAGGGACAACTTCCACCAGATCAGGCTGCTCAAAGCCCCATCTATCCTGGCCTTGAACAGGAGTGGGCATCCATGACTTCTCTGGGCAACATGTGCCAGCACCTCCCTGAAGAATTTCTTCCTACTATCTAATCTAAACCCACTCTCAGTTTGAATCCATTTCCCCTTTCCTTGTCACTACATGCTCTTTCTCATAAAAATCTCTATCTTTCCTGAAGGCCCCTTTCAGGTACTTGAAGGCCATATTTTATATATTGTTTTATTACACTGATGACATGAATTAAGCCTCAATCCAAACAATCTCACAACATCAGGAGATAAAAAAAAAAGGACACTGTGAAACATATTTTAGTCCAGCACACTCAGTGAGCTAATGAAATACATGTATGAAATATAATATGAAAAATCACCATTGCAAGAAAGTTGTTTTCTCAGAAAAAAAAAATGGACATTCGAGCTAAAAAGTAAAGTGCTTTAAAGCCTGTAAAATCAGCTGGTTTTACCTTGTAAATGTTCCTCAGGACAAGATGCATTTTGTCAGGATGAATGGCAGAAAGCACAAATATAAGTGTGACAACATCCACGGAATCTGCTGGTATATTGTCTAGAAGATCATCCTTGGTAAGATCACACTGGAACACTTTACATCTTTCAGTACTATATAAGGCATTTTTCTAGAGAAATCAAAAGAGCAAGCTTTCACTGAAAATTAACAGCGCAATTGTTGCTACAATAAAGCAAAAATCTTATGAAATTGATCAGTAGAGAGACACAAAACACAGTGGCAAGAGAACTTCCAACAGGCAGCTACTGCAATCAGAAATTCTTTGCTGCTAACTACAATAGTGAAACTACAACTAGCAGAATAGTCTGTTCCCATGAATTTGAGAAGGAATGTGCATCAAGACAATTCAGAAAACATACTATTTCTGCTTCTACTTTTTAAAGAATATGTAAATACTACTGAAAGAAATTACGTATTACAGGTGGTGAAAGTAAAGCTCTGGAGCTACAGGTAGACAGCAAACAGTTGGGGTTCCTGTCACATAATCTGCAGCTGGGCTGCTCTAGCCCACAGTTTTGCTGCAGAAAAAAAATAAAACAAAAAACTGGTCTTGGCAAAAAAATAAATTCAACAAGAGTTGTGGAAGCAGATGCCATTAAGTCATCCAAAATCCAGGGTACACACTCAGTCCAACCTCATCTTGGGGTGCAGCCACAACATCCCAGGGAGCTGCTGTCCTCTTCTGTTTGACATAGGTATTTCTTCCCATCTTTCTCGTGACAAATGCTGTCTGTGTCTTGTGGTTCTTGGTCACAATGCTTTCAATTAACAGATATACAGAAACCTACCTGTGATTACAAACTTAATAAAGACTTTTAAAGCCCAAAGCTCCCACCAGCCCTGCTGCAAGGCTCGACTTTGGACTGCAGTACTCACGACTAAGTGTAACCATACCTACTCCTAATCAGGTTACAAATTTCTTTGACAATAATTTTCCCAGCTTTGTTTTCATGGTTCTCTTTGGGACTCCCTCTATTAAGGGCAAGCTTCCATGACAAGTAAATTTTGCTTGTACTGCACAATCAGCAGAGACATTGTAGTGCTCCCAAAACCCACTATCTTCATAAAATCATTCAAGTAATATACCATAATGCTCTAATTTGACACTGAAAAGCCAAGTCTTGAGCAATGATTTGGCTTCTTACATAGGATCTCCACTGAAATGCATCAGTCTCAATTTTTTTGGCAAAGCATATTCTACCCTTCTTAAAAAAAGGAAGCCAAGAGAAGTCTGTTGTTACAGTCATTTGGAATTTTAGAAGCTTCTAAAAAACACTCTGAAAGACGTTTCAAATATCACACCAACCTTCACATACTCAACAGCTCTAGGAGAGAAATCACAGGCATATGCAAAAATATTCAGATCTTCTTCTAAGAGTGGAAACAAGCAGTTCCCAACCCCGCAGCCTGCTTCCAGAATGGTCAGTTTTTGATCTGCAAACTGGGGAGGAAGCAATACAAGACAAAACATATAATTTTTCTCATCATACAGGCACTGTTCAACCATCATTTTAAAAGCTATAATCAATTTTAATTATGATTCTTCAAAAAACCAAAGTAGACAGCCACTGCATAATCTGACACTAAAACACAGACATCCTGATTTCTGCAAAATTATAAATAATTTTAGAACATATTAATATTTTTTCAGTCATCTACCCCTTAAGTCAGCAAGAGAATCGTGTCATTTCTGTCTTGTCTTTTATTCATCTATAAGTAACAACAGATGCATCTGGCTATTCCACCTAACTGTGTTCAGCAACTATCCTGCAATTCTGGATGCTTTTCTTTAAAGCAGTGTACTGAAGTGCACCAGCTTGCACACAGAGAGACAAGCTGCCTGCTTTGGGACTCGAAAACCAAATATTCAAGACTCTGTTCTCAGCATCCCCGTCCAGTAAGGGCCAATGATAAACTGAAACTAAACTGACTCACCTGATTCTGAGAAATTATCTTTGATATTAAAAGAAAATACACAGGGCACTGCAAACTTTACCTATGTCAGCTCTTACACAAATGGCTTTGTTCTAAGTATTATTAACTCCCCTGGAAACAACTGACTGGAAACAACCAAACCCATCTTTTACAGCAGAATTGCACAGATCTCACCTCACGACATGCCTTTAACTCTTGAAACTCTCTGGTTGTCCAATGTCTGTCTTTGAAGAAGTTGGTGCTGTTTCTTTTGTAAAATAGATCCCAGTTCTTCTGTGCCTCTTTCTCCAGTTTTAATTGTTTGAATTCAGACACCAAAACCTGATCATTTGCCAGTTTTTCTGCTTCTTCTGGGCTAAGGACTCGAGCACTATGGCCTTTTTTCTGGAAAGCACCATCTTCAGTAGATGTTGTTACTATATTTAAGCAAGTGGCTGATGCCTTTTCTTGTAACATACTAGATTCTTTCACACAAACATGAACACCGAAGACCCAAAGACGATTTTTTTTCTTTAGTGTATGGTTCCATTGCTTAACTTAAGTAAAATAAGTGAGGATCTAGAAGCAGAATTAAAAATGAGAAATAATTACAGTATGCACTTACTACCTGATGGACTTACATGTCACCAGATTTCTCTTAATTTCAGAAAACCTTCATCTGAACTAGGAACTGTATACAACATCTGATGTCAAAGTCAAAGGAGATACTTCAGAGTCTCCTGGTCTTCCCTCTGCATCCTAGAAAGCTACCCAACAAGAAAAAGATGATGCAGCTCTAACTTTATCTTCACTAAAAGAGACTTACGCGGGAAAGCAAGAGCTTTTTTTCACATTAACCTCACTTAGAACACTTGGGGAAAAAAGGTAACTGAAGAGCAGATGACATTTAAAAGTCACATTAAAATTAATGAAACAAAGTATACTCATGTTAGCATTTCTCCTTCTGCCCTCAGGTGTGTGAGAAAGCACTGCTGAAAACAACAGCATTTATAACACCATGTCACCTAAAGAGACAAAGAGAGTACTGTGGCCGAAATGCCCAGAGCTGTCCTGTGCCAGGATTCCTCCCACTGCCTCCTCCTGAGGGTTCACATGGGTTTTGAAAATCACAGGTGGTTTTATTTTCAGAAGTTAACAAAAAGAGCTTTGCATAGGCTGGGAAGGGACTGAAGTATTTTCTCTGATGTTAAATTGGTTCTGACATCTGCCTCGTCATAAACGTGCAGATCCTGCATGATGGAACATGCGAATTAAATCCTGCATGGCCCAGTAACTCCCAGGGAACGCCAGGCAGCAAACCCACACCGCTCGTGTACATCAGTGCCCAGAGCCAGGCATTGGTGTCAATGAACCAAAAAGAAATTGAGAAAAACACAGCAATACACACCCTACAACAAACAAACAAACAAACAAACAAACAAACAAACAAACGTTGTACTTCACTTACGTATTTTATCTTATCATAAAATACATTCTATGATATATATCATGGATTGTGTGTACATGGTATATATGCTACATGATATATACGTGTCATGATACAAACACAATCATAAAACACGGAAGCGTGCAAATGAAAAGAACAACAGTCAGAATTTCATCCAGTGTCACAGACGCACCCCCTTTTCCTCCAAAAACAGCAGAAGTAGTTATGGAGAAGAGGCTCCTGTGAAAGGATGCCTGAGCATATCCTCAAAACAAACAAAGAAGAACTTAATCAGCAACATTTCTGCCATATTTCTACACACGCCTATATTCTAGGCACGCTCCATTATTTCATCATAGAACGCGCGAGGGAAACAAACGCAAGCCAGTCCTTTCAGTGACGCATCTGACCTGGTGGGAAAGCAGCGCGATGATAAACTCAGTTGCAACAGCCCATGCTTAGGCTAAAGAGCCTCTTAAATGTGTTTAATCCAGAGCTAAGACCACAACATGTAACACCTCTGTGTGATCCCCCGGTCCCCCCACACGGAACCGGCTTCCCTCTAGCAGCTCCGGCCCCAGCATAACCGGGACTCGCATATCCCGGCAGGGAAAGAAAAGAAAGCCCTTCCTGCACGCCCTGCTCCGCTCTGCCGAGGGCGGGGAGCGCGGGGCTCCCACCTCCCCCGGGACCCTCCCCGGGGCAGCAGCCCCAGCCCGGCCCCGAGCCCCCGCCTCGCCCCGCCGTACCCGGCGCCAGCCCCGGAGAGGCTTCCCGGAAGGGAAAGTCAAGAATTTCCGGGAGGACGCCGGGCGGCAGCGCACGGAGGAGAGGGAAGGGACCGGCCGGGCCGGGAGCGGGGCCATGAACGGCTCGGCGAACTCGTTGCTGGACAAGGAGGAGCACCCGCTGCAGCTGGGCGAGAGCTTCGAGCGGCGGCCCAAGGCCTCCTTCCACACCATCCGCTGTGAGCGCCTCCCCCGCGGCCGCCCCTTCCTCCCCTCTCCCGTCCCGTCCCCCGGTTGCGCTGCTCCTTCTGCCGCGCCCATCCCGCTGCCCTGCTCGCCTCCTTCGCTCCGCCATCGCGGGGCTTCGTCCCCGCTCAGCGCCTTTCTTACCCGCTCCCCTCCTGCCCCCTCATCGCCCGTCTCCCCCCTATCTTCTTCAGAGCCCTTTTGCCCCCCTTTCCCTTCTGCCCCTCCAGCACCTGTCTCCCTCCTTTTCCGCTCCCTCGGCTCCCGTCTTTCCACGAGTGTTTTCCCCACAGAGGGCTCCAACCCGCGAAGAAGGGGAAGGTGGATGCTGGCAGGGAGGAGGCTTGAGCGAGGCAGGCCAAGGCGAAGAAACAGCTTTAGAAAGTTTGTCATTAATCGCTTGGAAGCATAAAGAGTTCCCCCCATAAGGGGGTGGCTTTGGCATTTTGTTTTGTTCTCTTTGTGGCGGTTAATTGCAGGACTGGAGAGGCAGCGGGAGCACCCGGAGCTTGGTTTTTAACTGGGGTTTTCCTGATGAAGCAATGTGTAGTCCAGCAGACCTGTCCCTGGCTGTCTCGACTCCAGGCAGCTGTCATAAATCACTGTCCCAGGAAAGCAAGCAGAAAGGACTCAGACACTTACAGTAATGCCTAAAAAATGCAAGAGAAATCCTGAGGTAGATTGTTTTGAAGAGGAACTCACTGTATTCCCGTACTTTAATTCTGTGGGCAAGAAATCTGAGCAAAACAAGTCCAGGTTTATTTTACTAAAATGACTGGTAAACTATCAAGAGTAAATGTAAAGACTGCTAAACTTATAATTGAGTAGTTTTGTATGAAAGTGGGGAATTTATACAGACAACAGTAGGATATTTTGGTTAATGATGCACAAATATAGGCCTGGTCTCGTTGGCCATATTCATACACCACAAACAGTAGTTTCAGTGATACTGGTTACCCAAATGCCTGGTTCTGTGAGAATTAAACCCAAACCACATACAGGTGGATATGTACTGAATTTCTAGAATGAAAAGTGCTTCAGTAACAAATTTTCTAAGGGATTACAAAGCTGAAGCTCTTCAGACTGCAACTGGAAGAATGCAATTTTATTTCAGAAGATCTTTCTGAATGCTCTGTTTTCCATCTGTGACTTTCAAATGAGATTTCTTCACTGTCTTGTTTTGTTTCCTAACTGTTGTTCTCGAATGATTTATCTGGGATCCAAACACTATATTATTTCCATAATCCTCTTCACACAAACTACAATGAGAGGATTTTGTAGGCTACATTTGTTTTGACCTTCTTAAAATACTTCATTCCTTTACGTAATGGTTTTGAAATACTGTACTGAGAAATGGGATTATCCTTGGAAAACACATCTTAAAAACATCTGATTTTTGGGAAAAGAGCTATGGGTATATTTGGAGGGAAGCGCGTGCTCTTGATCTACATGAGGATTAGCCAAGCACGTGCTAACAAAATGAAAACAGTTAGTTGAGTGTTTGTTTAGAGTAATTCTTTATTGCTATACCTAAGAAAGAAATCTGATAGTGATATTCCTTTTAAGTTAGTTATTGTGCTGTTGAAACTCTTGATCCTGTTTTGGCAAAGACACTAGCTCTTGTACAGCTGGTTTGTTTTATTTAGCAAGCTGGCACATAAAGTAGGTGGGAAACAATAGCTAGAAACAGATTGCTCAGATGAAATTGAAGGCTATGATTTGATCTGGCAGTTAAGGCATGAGGATTAAGTCAAGTGTGTCTGATTCTGCTTGTTGTGCTGTCAAAGTAAAACTCAATTAAACATTAACATCCTCTTAATGAGAACTTATTACAAGCCAGGATTTGGGGCGTTTTTGCTGCAAATGTGTTTTTCATAGTGGAATTATAGTTTAAATTTGTTCTGAGGTATTAATTTCATAACTAATGCAGTAATTAAAAGCCTTGATTGTGAATATAATTGCACCTCTTCAGATGCAGGGATGCTAGAATTGAATGCAGTCTTTTTAAAAAAACAAACACAAAGCAAACTAGCCTATATCTGTGTGATTTTATTTCACTTTGTCTAAATCCTCTCTCAAGATGTTAGAGGTTCTTATAGGGTTTTTTTCTGGTTGTTTTATGGCTCACCAGCACAAAAGAATTGTGAGGGGAAAATACTTTTAACTTAAAATGTTCTCAGTTCAAATGAATACATTAAACAGAATTGCCTTGATTGGGAGACAAAGTATTCTGTACAACAGAGCAAAAATACCTAAAACAAGTGTTAAAGCCACTACAGTGCCTCCCCTTACTGATTTCTGTCCACAGTGGCTTTGGACCAGCATGGAGACTGCTGAAGTAAGATCAGCACCTCCTTCTTCGCTCATCAGTGAGAGCTGAGATCTCCTCCACCCATGTGGAGCTTTTAGCACTATTCTGGAGGCGAGATGGCTGTTAAAGAGCCTGAAATATCAGTAAGACTTAATGAGTGGGTGTTATTGAATTAGTGTTTGTCACAGAGAGAATCCTCAGGTTTGGAAGAGCTAAGCAGTGTCCAGGGTTTTGTAAGTTTTACTCTCTTGAGCTTGATTGGTACAGTTTTACACTTGCCTGTAAAACCAAGTGCCACTCAATGCCTGGGGTTTGGAGAAATGTGCATTTGGTGTTCAAACACCAGATCTAGAACCTTATTTCCATTTTAAAAAGGAAGTTAAGAATACGGTACCCCCACATGACTGGGTTGCTACGTATAGACGCAATGTACTCATGTGTTATTCCACCCCTGCTGTAAACACTGGTGTGTGTTTTAGCATTCCCTGTAATCACTGTAAATGTATGGTGGCTTTGCAGGGCATGCTGATGCTTCTGGAGACTCTTTAAGAAATGTAATCACAATTGTTTTCCTCTTTAGATGATTTTAAGCCCGCATCGATTGATACGTCTTGTGAGGGGGACCTCCAAGTGGGTAAAGGAGATGATGTTACCATCACTTTGCCACATATTCCAGTAAGTCTGTTATACATGTGCCCCTGTTTACTCTCCAACAAATTTGCAATGTTGTTACAGTCTAATGTAAATGCTATTTTCACTTTCTTTATTAACTCTGTGGGTTCAGTATTTACGCAGCCAGATTTGTAGTTTGTTACCTTAGGAAAGGACTGTACAGTTGGATCTTTGTAAAGGGCTATATCTGTAAGGTTGCCAAATTGTTCTGTACTTTTGATTCCTTCCTTCCTACTCTTCCTTGAAAGACAAGGAGACTTTTACTATTAGCTGAAGCTGTATATCTGGTTCCCATCCATTTTTAGTGCTATGGCTTGGTGAAGAAAGGCAATGTAACTTGTGCTTCAGTAAAGGTTGGATGTTCAGAACCCACAGGCAGACCTGTAAGCAGGTTTCTGCCCTTACTCAAACATGTACAGATAGGGCATAGAGGGTTCCCTGTCTTTAGCTTTATCAGTGGAAGCAAGGGGGCAGTCCTGATGAGTGACCATGAAGTAGTTTCCCATCCACTTCCTTCCCTAATGATGCCATAAAGTGTGTGAGCATGATGGTCAAACAGCAATAAAACAAGTGATCAATCTGTTTATAGGTGCAGCTGGTTTGTAATTGTAGATTCAGTGGTTTCCTTACCAAAACAAAGGAAGTGCTTTTGTGCTGAAACTGGATTTGTTTATTAGCCAGAGTCAATGCTATGTGTCAAGCCAATAAACCAGAATTCACAGACATCAAGGGGTCTGGTAGCTGCAGGGGGGCACCAGTCGGTTTGGAAGCCATGTGTCAGATCCTTTTGGTGTTGTTCATCCCAGGTTTTAATTGGTAGGTGATGGTACTGCCATAATTCTCACTGAATGAAGCTGTAGCCTGCTTCACCCTGCTCCTGTTCTTTATATGGCTTTGGTCACATACTGGTTTTTGTCTATAGAAATGATGAGCATGGTAGTGCTACTGGAGAGCAGGTAACAACAGAGCTAACAGCAGCATTCATCTTGGATTAGTTGGAAACAGTGTTTGCTGCTCATTAATTTTTTGTGTTGAGCAGCATCACTTGTAATGTTCCTTCCCATAACTCTGTACTGAGGAGCTTAATTTGATTCTCTTCCCCTTGGTATGACAGCCTTAATCTTATGGTATGCTCCAGAGGCTGAGGCAGCCAAGCCCTTTGTGTATGTTGTTCCAAGGCAGTGCTGCCTGTGTTCTGGACAGAGAGCTGGAAAATACTTGGCAAAATGGAAAAGAATGAGAGGTTTCATCCTGACAAGTTTCACTGAATTTCTTGGATGCTGCTTTGCTTCCCAGTTGCCCAGCAATTGGATAGGGTTCAATTTCTGAGTTGAGATTTTCTTTTTGAAATTGCCTAATCCCTGAGAATATCTCTTGATAATTTGGAAATATTTTGGTGTCTCTTGCAGCTTGGATAAATTGAAATACTATTTCTCTATGTGTGGATTTAGTGACTTTAATTCTTGAAGAACAGTCTGGATTGGGGAAGGGAAAATTTCTGTTTGTTGGAGTACAACAAAAAAAGATCATAGACTGTCATGAGTTGGAGGGGTCCCCTAAAGGATCATAAAAGTCCAGCTCCTAACCCTGCACAGAACAATCCCAAGAACCACACCATGTGCCTGAGAGCATTGTCCAAGTGCTTCTTGAACTCTGTCAGGCAAAAAACCCTCACGGGTGAAAACAACTCTGCCCTGTAATCAGCAAAATCTGTAAGCCACTGTTATTTAGGCACTAACATAAACCCTAAACATTTAGTTTTAAGTAGAAGAGTGGGACTTAATTTGCTTAAGCACTTACATTCCTGCTTATTGTTTAACCGAAATCACAGTCTTTGCCATGTTAGGAGGCTTCTCAGTAGCAGAATGGTTGATCAATTTTCATTATGTTTGTGCATTATACGTTTCCCGGCTTAGTTGTCAACAGCAAGCAGGATTTGACTTTCAGCTTTCTTTTTACTCTCTTAAATTGCTTTCCTCTCTTAAATGTAGGAATGATAAAAATGTAACATGCCTTTGAAGACTAGACTTTCTTGAGACATCCTTTCTGAATCATATTTTTGAATCTCTCTTACTGTGTCTTTGTTAGGAACTCAGATGTTTCACACTTACTGTTCAGAACTTATTTTAAATTCAAATATATTCTCTCTATTAGTGACATGGAGAATAGGAATTGCTTTCAGAGTAGTTAAAATGTGATTGTTCATTTTTGCTACTCAGAATAAAAAATAGAAGAGTGCAGGGTTTTTTCATTTGCTCCCTGATTTCAGTTGCTTTCCTACAGTATGTGCAAAGCTGCATATGAATAAATGTTTATTTTTAAAAACAAAAAAAAATATGCTGTATCTATACATTACAGAGAAGCCTGAGAATGTTTCATAGCTGAGAACATAACCCCTTGAGTAACAGCTTTTTGACATGGCCAGGTGTGTATCCGTGCTGTTACCTGCGATAGACCATGGATTCAGCTGGCTGTAACCTCCAAACCAGGTGTATGAACAGCCTGTGCATGGATGCAGTACAGCTGAGCATAATCTCAGCATTACCAGTTAGCCACTGTGCACCACCACATGAGTTTGTTGCCTTCGTTGCTTCTCAGTCTAAGCCTTTAGACTTCTAAGGCTTTACGCAGCATTGTGTGGACTTGGGGACTCTCTGGAAGGCATCAAAATACCCCATTTGCCTTTGAGAAGACATTTCAATATAATTGCAGGGGCATATGCATGCTAATTTGACTTTGAAGAAGGCAGCTGTTTTTACATAGTTTGTAAATGACAGTTGCTTGTAATCCACTGTGGAAATACTGCCATATATATTTATGTAAAATACACGATGCAGTTTAAATTATTTTTCAATTGACCCCATATTTCCTTGGGCAATAGTTCTGCTACACTAATAATTAGAACTTTATTTCCTATCCAAACCCATGATTTCCAGGACAGAAACATCAAGGAGATTTTTGATACTTGTCAGGGACAGCGATGCAAATTCAGTTACACTGCCATTTTGGGAATGAGAACTGTAAATAAAGGCAGCCATGGAGATGTTTTGTCACTGCAGACACACTTAAAATGATGAAAGGCATAATATTGCTATGAGGAGATGTCTGATCTACTGCACATTTTCTCTGTATTTTGCTCTTTGTGAATGAATATCTTCTGTAGGAACTAAACATTAAGTGCTTCACCTCTTTTTCAGAACAATACAATATATTCTTTTCTCTTAGTATTCATAAATTTTTGGACAGGGTAATATAACCAAACAAATATGTGCTTTTTCTTTGTACCAGGGTTCAACTCCGCCAATGACTGTCTTTAAAGGAAATAAAAGGCCGTATCAGAAGGATTGTGTGCTTATTATCAATCATGACACTGGGGAATATGTCCTGGAAAAACTTAGTAGCAGCATTCAAGTCAAGAAAACAAGGTAAAACTGGGAACAGGGTTCTTGATAGGATTAATTATTGCTGAAGTTTCTTATTAAGACTGTATTTTGAAACAGAACTCTCTTATTTTGTAGTGATGTTTAATTACTAAGCCTTAGCTTTATGTGGCCAATTATCATGCCTAAAAATGCAAATAGGAGTGTGAATCCAAGAGTAAAGAATTTGTAAATTCTCCACTGCTGAAATGACATAATTATAGTTTGCAGTGAAACACCTGTGATGATTTGAGGCTTTAGAAGTTGGCTGGAGGATGGGATGTATTTCAGGAATATCTAGTTAGCCAAAAAACCCCATGAAAATATTAGACTGTCAAAAGGATTATTGGACATTCTAGGTTTGTTCCCTGTGGGAGTCATGATGTTCCAATAACATAATCTTAAGGAACAAGAAACACTCATTCCCATATTGGCTAAGCAATATATTAAGTGGTACAAAGCCTCCAGCTGGTGAAGGTGGGCAGAGCTGTAGAAATAATGGTTATGGTGTTTTACCTAGAAAAATTGATGAATCCAGAAATCTTTTCTGACCCAATACTCTTACTTTGCTGCACAAATGCTACAAAGTATGCAGCTGGAAAGTTTTTAGCAGTCCTACTGAATTACCTGAAGTGTCTGGATCTTTCAGCACCACCGAACCACAGGTTGAGAGCTAAAGATAAAGCAGTCATTCAAATGTCTTGTGAAGAAGAAAGTATTAAATAAGTTTAGAAGTTTTACATTAAAAAACGTTTTATTGCAGTATAGACCCCTTAGCTACTAAAACTGCTAGAAATGTGGGTTGCAACTCATCAGTAGTTGGCTGAATGTTTGCCAAGAACACCTTGAGTTCCAGGTAAATGGGCTGTAGCACTCCTCTGAGTCATGTGAAAACTCATCCATGGAGCATTCATCTTGTTCAGTGGATATGAGCACATCAGAGATGAGATTTGAATTCCCAATTTCAGTTCTGCTGGACTTTTTCTGAGAAGCTTAAGTCAGAAGGGAGCAAGTAAGTGCAGGATGGCCTAAGTTCGGTGAGGTGGTTGGTTACACTGAGTTCTGAGTCTGGTGTGGGGAAAAATCCTTCTTTTTTTCTCAGGCAGAGGGAGGGTAGTAAAAAACTTGGGGATCCCTGTTTTGATGAATAGTGCCTTGCAAGTAATTGATTTTCTAGATCAGAAGTACCTTTTATTTTCCATGGCTACTCTGATCTTTAACGACCTGTTGATGCTGTGGGAACAGGGCTTTAAGTGTTAACACCTTGATGACATTCACAGGAAAGTAAATGAACTTATTCCACATAAAACTATCTG
The DNA here is from genome assembly GCA_013401135.1 of Cettia cetti. Taxonomy (NCBI): domain Eukaryota; kingdom Metazoa; phylum Chordata; class Aves; order Passeriformes; family Sylviidae; genus Cettia; species Cettia cetti. The sequence goes on along the minus strand of VZUI01066878.1, from coordinate 23,585 downwards.
TAGTTCCAAGAGCATCCTTAACACCAGAAATCTTTGGCTATTACCTTCCACTTGATACAGTGGAGTATCTTCCCAGCTCCTCAGTTCTGCTGTAGATAGACTGGAAGCTGCATTAATGCAGTATCCAACAGCTGATGAATGAAGAGGGGTTCTGAGTGAGGCTGAATCTAGAGATGACTGAGGCATTGAGATAGTCCAGTAAATGCTCCATGTACCAGCTCTGGTACCACAGGTGGTTCAGGTGAATTCCCAGGAAGTTCCACATGGGTTAGTTCAATTAATCTGGCAGTGGGATTAGTTTCCAGATACAGTAATACTGTGACAAGTGTAACAATGCTGAGCTGGAACCCTCCTAGAACAGAAACTGAGCTCTGATATCCATAAGCTGCTTCTGTGCTGCACTGCATAAAGCCATAACCCCAAAGGCTTTGGTGTTATGCAATAAATATACCACACCCTTTAACCTTATTATGGTGTACTGTAAAGGAACCTATTTTGGGGTTGTGGTTGGTTTTTTTGTGTTTCTTTTTCTGCCAAGGGTATTGATTGTTCTGCAATGTCAATCACATCAGAAGTTCAGTAAAAGGCAGAAATACCTGGTTTGAATTGAACAGATTGGCATAGTGTTATTCTGGAGACTATTTTCCACTAAGGAAACAGCTTAAACTGTTTTGAAGGGCTAACAGCAGATGGATAAAAACCACAAATTAAATGCTTGTATGCTGTATTTAGCAGTAAGAATGATTACTCTAGTCAAGTTGACCTCTAACAGAGTTCAGTTTGAGATGATTTAATTGCAAGTGAGAAAATTGTTTCTTTTGCTGTGATTGTTTTAAGCAGGATTTTGTTGTGAATGGATTTGTAGTTACTTTAAATTACTATGATTGATTATTCGTTTTTTAAAAATACAAATACTAATTGCTAAATTAAAGCCTTCATTGTTGTTCAAGTAGAGAATTTGGCATCACTGAACAACATCTGGATTTGAAAATACATTTTGTAAAGGCATTGCAGTATAGTTGTATATGTTCCTTTGTTATTGAAAGGAAGTGTTGCATACAAAAAGCTCTCATTCACTCTTCATCTTTGTAAAACAAAGTAGAGATCTGTCCAAAAGGAAGTCACAGATGATGCATTAGCACAAGGATATTGAAAAAGCTGGACATAGTTGCACAGTACTGCTGAATGTGTCTGGTTGTTTCTTCAGAGCAGAGGGCAGCAGTAAGATCCAGGCCCGAATAGAGCAACAGTCTGCCCGAGCATCTCAGCCTCCTTCACAGTTCAGAGCCCCAACCAAGCCAGCAGTTGGACCTAAAACTTCTCCTTTGAAGGATAATCCTTCACCAGAACCTCAGCTGGATGATATTAAGAGAGGTAAATAAGGGTTTGTAGTTTCTTAAGTTTTGGTTGATTTTGTCTTTCTTCTCTATAATAAAAACTATAGCTATGCAATTTCTAAAAACATTCAGGGATTAAAAGATGGTACTTGACAGCTCTGTTGTCTTCTTTATATCTTGTTTCTTTATTCATCTTAGTGAAGTGATTATTTATTCTCTTCTACTAGAATAGATATTTATACTGTCGTCTTCTCTGGCATGAGAAAACTTACTCTTTCTGGATAATTTTCTCTCTTCCAAACTATTTCTCTGTTCAGAAAAGAAGAAAAAAAATTAATATTAATTCAGAAACCTGTAGGTCAGTGCTGGACCAATTGCATGGGTGTCTTAGGCCACCACAACAGCAGTAACAAAGCCCAATGGTCCAAGGTCTCATTATGCAAGTCAAGTCACTAGGAGAAAGTTACCCTGCACTGAGTAAGGTTGGTGGGATGGAAGGGCTGGGCAGCTGTGTTCCCTGCACAAGACAAGCTTGCACCATGCCAAGCAGTGCTAGTAGGGGAAGAAGGAGAGAGTGGACAAACCTGCAGCTTACCCTCTTCCACGACCACTCCTTTGCGGCTTTGACACACCTGCCATATGGCTGCTAAACTTCTATTTCAAAAGTACCTTAAAGGAATGATTGGCTCTGCTCACTCTTCTGCTGAAGCAGCACTTTGTGTTAATGTTTTGCTGTGGATAGGATGCACTTTCTTTGCCCATGCCCTTCTTTTCCTGTTGATGTGATCCCTGGTTTTGCTGTGGATAATACAGTCAGGATAAGGAAGACTTTAAATTTTTGCTTGTTCTTCTCTGGCACCAGCACCAGACACAATTATTTTATTTTAAGCTTGTTCTTTCTGCTTTTTTTTTCTGGGTTTCTTTCTCTTTTTTCTCTGTCCTATATAGCTATTTTTATCTGTAGACTTAGCCTATGTTAATTGCCCAGATGAAGTTAATTACTCAGCAGGGTATTTTTTCAGTTCATGGTAATCACTAGGTGACATTTTTGCTGCTAAGCTGTGTGTTTGCATAGGTGCTGACTGGTCTCACTTTTCTGCAGCAGCAGTGTTTTCAATACTTGGATGCTGGTCAGCAGCCAGAATCAACGTTTGAGGGATTGTTAGCTACAGTTCCCTTAGATGCATTGTTATTTTTATTTTCTGTGTAATAGGTAAGGAAAAAGATAATAGGTGATATATAAATTTTTTTAATTGAATCAGTTGTAGATTTTAAATGTCTTTTCCTGTAGGGTGTAATAAGTTACTTAACCTTTGGGGCACTCCTTTGTATATGTACAGCAATTTGTAAAGGTTGTATCGCAGTAAAATAATTACATTTGTCTGGGGTGACTTCTATTCTAAAAGATCATTTCCTAGTGGTCTAAAGTATGTCACATTGTTCAGAGCTGTCCTAATATTTTTTTGTCACCTGATAATATTTTATATGAAAGTACCTTCAAATACATAACCTGTGGGGTTTTGTTTCCAAAATCAAGGATTAGAGCACCTGGCTTGTACTAAAAATAGGACTTTAATTTGGTGCTTTATAGGGAGAGTTGCACAAGGCCCCAGAAGAGTCAAAAGCCTGGGCAGGGGTGGTTTTTGCTTACAGTCTACAACTTTTTCCAGCATTGATGATCTAGAGTGCCAGCACTGCTAAACCATTTACATCATAAGAATCTACTTTAAAAAGGTAGAATTAAAATGGCAGCATTTCACAATGAAATGTGGACAATGACAGTGAAAGCTTTAAGGTAGTCTGCAGTCCTGTTACCTTCCCTTAATGTGTGCTTTTATGAACACAGACTTGTAAGTTCTGAAGAGCCTGCATTGTTTACATTCAAGTAGTAGCTTTTGTTGTGGTTGAAGTACTTCTGTACGAAAGAAAGATAAACAGCTGAAATTCTGTGGGTTTTGTTTAATGAACACAGCACAGAACTTAAAATTCCCAAAGAAGGTGCTTGAAAGGATCTCTGGCACCTTGACACTCTCTTGCTTCCAGTATTCCCTATTTAGGGGCGTGGTAAGACACACAGCCCTCATGATGTTTTGCAGTATTTTTAAGGTAACCTCAGTGCAGGTTTCTGCTTTCTCTGTACCCTCAGCTGTGCATTTCCACCATTCCCTTACAGGTGAGCTGGAAATGAACTTTCAGGTCCGTTCTGTCCCATTACACAGCTGTCCAAACAACAGTGTCTGAGGACAGAGTCAGAGCATCTGGGAATTGAACCAGTCCCTTCCTTCATGGACAGAGGCTTTTGAGAGGCTGTATTGAGGGTTTTGCACAAGTGGAATCCTTTCCTCTTTAAGCTTCTATATTGTTCTCATGCCTGAAGGGAGCATAGGAGAGGGTAGGAGCTTGTTCTTTTGAACATTCAGCTACATCTGATAATGTCTCACTAAGCTGTGGACATTTGCACACATATACCTACCACAATACAGACATTTATTTCCACAAAATAATTTACATTTATCAGACATATTTCACCACAGCAGAAATGTTCTCAACAGTGTTGACATCATTACAGCATGTAACATATTGATATATGTCAATAATATTGACATAATTACAACATTTGAGAAAAAAACCACACAGAAATATATTTCAGGTTTCAAGACTCAGTGCTTAGAAATTGGAGCAGATTTTACTTACCTGGAATGTAGCTGTGGTGTGTGAAGATTATGCCATAGCATAATCTCTGTGTTTGTCTCTCAAGAACACCTCAATCAAATTTTCTGCACATTGATATAAAATACTGCCTCTTCTAGCTGCCATCTCCATATGCTCAGGGTGCCAGTATCAAGTTGATTTCTCCACCTTGCATTCTATTATTAACAGTAAGTTCTGCTATAGGCATTCAAACTTAACCCTCCCTAAAGCTGAATGACTTTTTTCTGGAAGTCCTTGGTATTCTTGCAGCCTGAGGTTAAGGCTTTAGTTAAAAACTCTGCATAACCTATTGGAACTGAGAGAAGTAGGAACAGTTAAACACTGTTATGGTATTTGTGACTGAATATATACAGAAGACAGCCCTGTTGAGAAATGCTGTTCTGTTTGGATAATGATTTCTGACCTTGAATTTTTTATTTTTTATTTTTTTTTACTCTAAAACCTGCATTGCCTGCCAGTGTAAAACTGTCATTTTGTCTTCTTGGAAGAAATTCTACAGCTGTAACATGAAATGTAGAGAAGTTAAGGTTCCCAAAGCAGTGGTAGCCTTTTCAGATGATGTAGACTCAATTTAAGGCAAGTATTCAAAACCATACTGTATGGAAAGCTTTTTAAAAGTAAAAGTACTTTTTTTAAAAGTAACTGCTGCCCATCCTGGCTCTTGGCACCTTTTAAATTGCAAAGGCACATCAAAGTGAGGTGTTTGATCTTACAGCGCAGAAAGATCTAGGAAAGGTCAAATCTTTCATTGTTCAACTTAGAATATATGTACACATATACACACAGCTATTTTTATTGGAAGCACCGTAAGGAAATGTTTAACCCACATCTTCAGTACATGTAACTGTACTAAGCATAGCAGTCAAATGGGAAAATGCAAAATCGAACCATCCTAAAGCAGCTGTGTTTTTCCTGTAAGGCTTTGATGTCATCATTGGCTTAGTCACTGACAGTGAGACAGGAGTGTTTTGAACAGAATTCCTTAGTGGTCCTGCTGAATTTCTCTTGACTGACTTCTAGTGGTGCAGCAGCCACCACAACATCAGTGAAAACAATTGCTTTTCTGTCATCTGCTTAGATAAGATGTTTAGAAGTCTGGGCTCAAGGAAAAGAGACAACAGATCTGAGGGGAAGCTGTCAGCCTGTGAGGCAAAAGTTGACTAGAAGATGGGCTCTGACCAAGTTTTTACCCGTGACCACTGTCACTGATAGCAGCCTTAACTTCCCAGTCCTTGAAGCTTGTGATACTGGTTCTGTTTTGCTTTTTCTTGCCTCTTCAGCATAGTGGGCTTTAGCACTGCTTCAAGGCATTCTCTCATTCCCTTCTCATAACCAAACCTCATCTATGGGCTCTTAGTTTTCTGCTTCCCCAGCAGAAACCTCCCATTCTTCATTCTCATGCTAATCTCCAATTCTGTTTAAAATTGGCCAGGCTAATCTTCCTTTCCTACTTATCAGACAGCATCATTTCCTTCAGTTATCTCCTCACCTACTGTATTGAGTGCACTTCTTGCTCAGAGTTTTTCTTTCCTAGTTCTCTGTAGTGTGTTTTTGTTTTAACTTTTCCCTCTCACCACCAATGCCTAAGATCACTTCACCTTCTTCACTCTGTTTATATGTTCTCAGTCCCTGTGCCAGCATTCCTCCATTTCAGCTGCAGACTCCAGCTCTGTAGGCATACGTGTGTAATTCCCAGGGACCTGTCCTGTATTAGACTTGTCTGTTGTATCCTTTTGCAGTATGGACTGTGATAGGTGGTTGTGCTTGCTGCAATCCAGGATATTCTAACAATGTATTATCATCGCTATAATTTGCAACTAAAAATGCCATCACTAGAAGAATGTAGAAATTTTACATCATTAAGCTGGGGGGAAAAAGTTTAAACCTCACTATTTAAAAAAAAAAAAAGTACCCTTATTTCTAGTAACCTTTCCTTTGGCTTTCCCCTATTAATTTCTTAGCCTTAAACACAAGGAACATTTATAATTTGAAATCCTCGATATGGGTAGGCTGAAAACAGTGACTCACAGGTGCTCATTTGTTTGTGTATCAGACTCCAGGCCTGAAATGTATTTTTAAAGCCTGCAAGACTGTGTTGAGAAGCAATAAGGGAGAAAGATATTGCACTGCAAAGTAGTATCTTCTGTTGGCCTGTTGGATCAATACATGATTCTGTTGAATCATATTTTCTTTCTCTTCCAATAGTCTCTTGTGCTAAGTCTTTAAGCTGAAAGAGTAGGTTTTACCTGGCATACTGTTAAACTACAGAGAGCACAGATGGTATAGGCTGGAATCTAGATTTAGGAAAAAAATTGGAGAAACAACACCACTAGCCTTAAATATAGCTGGAGTATAACTATAGCACTTGAAATTGAGCTCTAAACCTTGAATGTGAAAAACAGAGATTTTAAATCTGGCAAAAGAAAACACAATTCTCTCAAACTAATACATGCTGAACTAGAGGAATTCTCTCCAGCAAACATTGTGGAGGCTGAAAAGTTTGCTGTTCCTCTTTATTTTAGGCAGCCCAAGGAAAATTAGTCTTATTAAAAAAGGGACTCTTGACACCATCTGACCTAACATGAATTACTCCCAGTATCAGTTCTCTGTTTGTTAGGTAGGGGTGATAATACCTCATCTCTCCCTTCTTTCATTCTTGTCTCTTTAGTCTGTGAGTTTCCAGAGCAAGCACTGAGTTCAAACCCTGTGGGTATAGAATTGCTAGCACAACAGAAGCCTAAATTTTGAGGTTTCACGTCTCATGCTTAATATATGTGTGGGTGTTGTTGCCTCATGGAAACCTGCCAAGATGAACTGAGTCATTAGATACTCAGCCTTGTGGGTGGATACAAAAAAGTTGTTCTCTACTAGTGTTTAGGCCACTTATAATTATTACAAATGTAACAATATTGTATAATTTGGGGTGACACACCTTTACAGCTCTGTAGTAACCAGTCATTCATCCAACACTAGCTGTTGCTGATGAGGCTGTTGTGGTGCTGTCATGGTGTTCCAGTGTTCCTTTGCACTGGAAACCCTAAAGTGGGCAGTGTCTTCCTAGTTTCAGATTAGCTTCATTATTACCGGGCTACTTGCAAGCTCTCTAGCAGGTTATGGTATTTTTGCTCCCCAGTATGTGAAAATTCTCAGCTATTCTCATTTGTCCTACTGCAAAGTTATTTGATGTCATCCATCTGCTTCTGAAGTTTGTTTACAATGGGCTGTGTAACTGTGCTGAAGCAGTTTCATACATTATCCTAAGTCAAGGCAGTTTCTGTAGTGATCATTTGCCCATGTCCACTTACCCACCTGCACCACACACCACTTTTTGTGTTTTCCAAAAGTCTAAATGTCCCCAGCATCTAACAATTCAGATTTAAATTTCCTCAACCAGCTAATGTGCTTACTTTGTATGCAGGCAATATAGCCTGTCAAAAATAATGAAGCTGAAAGTGCTTTCAGAAGTGTGAAGTATATGAAGAATAATTGGGGAAGTGAAGATTTTATGATACTAACCTATGCTCTTGCCTCTTTAAATTTAGCTACAGCAATAAGTAAAAAAGTTTCCAGGATTTTTTGGTTTCCCTTCCTGTCTCGCTCTTTCATGTGAGATATTTTGGTGTGATAAACTATACTTGACAAAACTATTGCATTGCACATTCTTTTCCAAAATTCCATGGGGCCCTGTTTATGGTATCAACCAGATGAATTCCTTTTTATTTCAGAGCTGAGAGCAGAGGTTGAAATTATTGAGCAGATGAGCAGCAGCAGTGGAAGCAGCTCATCAGATTCAGAAAGCTCATCTGGGAGTGAAGATGAAAGCTCCAGCAGCGAGGGGGAAGAGCCAGCACATGTTTCCCCTTCCCAGCCACCACACCAGCAGTATAACAACAGGAATGCTGTTGCTAATGGCACCAGCAGGCCACAAGGAAGCAATCAGCTCATGAACACGCTCCGTAAGTAAATGCTTGTGTCTTACCACCGGTGAAGGCTGATTATGACCACTCATTTACTCTGCGTGTCAGGCTAACTTCATGAAATGCATTTTGCCAAATAGCAGTCCCAGGGAGTTGCACTGGCTGAAATACACAGGCAGATTTTATGAACAGGGGGCTGAGACTTGTCTGAAGGTGTGGAGAGCCTCTGGGCAGCAGTGTAGTGGCCCCCATTGGCCCTGTTGGGTCTTGATTCAGGCTTCCAAGTAGCCACTGGTGTGCAAGGATCTGGTGCACTGTAGGATGGGAATTATTTTCATGTGAGTACACAGATTAAATTGAAACACTGGGGTGGACATGTGTCAGTTAAAGGTCTGTAAAGAACTGTGAATGGCACTAGACTGTCCTGGGTTCCTAAGTGCAGTCTCTGTGGTCTTCAGTATTGCTTTGTCAGCATATTTATTGTGTTGGTCTCCGCTGTATTTTCACAAATATCACATTTTGAAGAGAAATTTAAAATTACATTAGAATATTACAGCTATGGTGTGCAAGCATTGAATCAGCTCACTTCACCCTTTAAAAAGCATCAGAAACATTTTTACACCATAGTTCTGTCCCGTGAGACTCTCTCTGGGGGCATGGTGTGCATCTGTGTTGCTCTTCCCTTACGCTACATCAGGTATATTCTAACTTGGTGGAGTAAAAATATTGCATTTGCAATTACCATAAATTGATCTTAATTCCTCCTGAGGAATGTTTGCACACATTTCTTGGCACCCATTCATAGGGAACTGGTGGAGTCTGAATACAGATATGTATAGGGTTTCCAGCTTTGAGAAGGTAAGAATATTGTACAGACCACACCAAAATGCCCTCCTGGAAAACTTAGAGGCCTGTCAGTCTTCCTGCCAGTGATAAAGGACTGACTAAGTGAAATCCAAAGTTCAACAAAGTCATTAGGACTGTGTCCATTCCCGGTTTCTGGCTGTGAGCAGCCTCCTCCCTGCTTCTCCACAACAACAATAATGCATGGGTTTAATGATCTGAAGCCTCTGACTACAGGAGAATCTGAGAACTACTAGGGTAGCTCCTCCCTTCTTGCAATGCTTTTTGCCTTTGGGTTTAAAATACTTTAGCTGTGGGGAGAATCACCCTAATGCAAGTTCTTGTCTCCTAAAAGGGAAGAGGAGATGAGGAAATCCAGGGCATAGCTGTTGAATAGGTGCCCTGCACCTATTTTGAGGGGAGGGCCATGGGAGAATGCTGGAAGAGTTAGGTTCAATTATCAGAACACAAGAGTGATTCTTGCCCCTTTTTATTCCCTCCACCTCACCAAATCGCAAGTGCTTCGCAAAACAGGATCAGAGCCAGTAGGATTGATTCATATCCTGGCCTTTCATATGATCTCTGCACTTTGGAGGGAGCCTTCACCATCACAGCATGTGTCAGTTCAGCCTTGAGTTGTGATGGCTTTAACAGTCTTTTTGGTTTAGTGACATGCCGAGGCCTTGCCTTGCCTACCCAAATGGCCTTAAGCCGAAAAGAAATCTGTTTTTAAGGGGTAAAGAAAGCCAAGGAATTCCCCAATGGTTTGTCCCAGAGCCATATATATGGGACCTTGGGTGGGTGAAGGCTGTGGGATACTTTCTGCAGCTGCTAGGATGGAGAGGGCTGTTGTCCCACCAGGGAGCACCTTTGGTGGCTCTGGAGACAAGGATGCTTGGTTTGGCCTGGATCCAGCTGTGTATTAGCCCCATGCAGCTCTCGATGTTCTTGGGCAGTTTCATTAAATCACAGATGATGTTTGCATTCATTTCATGTGTTATTCTTATTTAAATCTTCCCTGTAAATGTGACTGTTCTTTGGTTTGATTGCCATGAAATGTGAATTAACACCTACTCACTTGTTGTGTTTTGTTGGTTTTTGTTTTCCATAGGAAATGACTTGCAGTTGAGTGAGTCTGGGAGTGACAGTGATGACTAGAAGCTGAGCTTTTGCTGTTTCTGTTACATATACATGAAGAACTAATTTACCTTGAAGTGATCCTATTGCTTATGAAGAGGAGCTGGCACAGAGATAGTTCCATGTGTGGAATTTTAATAGAAGAAATGCATAGCCCTACAAAATAGCAGATGTTGAGGACTGTTTTACTGTGTGAATTACGTGTATATATTGTGTATATTCTTATTCTGTTGAAGCATTGAATAGATATGTACAGTGGGTGAGCCAATGTATGTTCCTGTCCACCATCTGTAAGTTTAACATGTAGCTGTATGAGGTCATCTAAAAATTTGTTTGTAGATGTTCAGCGCATCATGACTTTTTTCAGGGGACTTTTGTATATAGGGTGAGCATGTGCCTACAATGAGCTTAAAAAAACATGCAGGAGCTACTGTGTGCACTGAAGTGGCACTGCCATAAATTAAGTTTCAATACTAAATTGATTTCTTTGGTTTGGGACTTTTCTAATGCCTTTTTATTGCTATTTATGGTTGATTTAATAGACTGACTTTTAAACAGTTGGAAAATAGGAATGATTAAACCATGTTCATCACAAACCTTGCTGCACCAGTGCCTTATAAGCAGTTTTTTTAAATCGTGCTTCAATTCCTGCCACCTTCCCTGTAGGGAGCAATTGAAACCTCCTCAGATTGCTTCTTCAAACAAGAGCTGTGTGTCACATACAGCCTGCTGTGCTCTGAGGGCAGTGACTTTAGCAAGATAAAGGATACACATCAATCACCTAAACTCATCCAAGCATTCTCTTTAGAAACTGAAGGGTCTCATTTAACTCAGACATTCAGGCCTAGTCTTCAGAAATACTCCCAACTACTAATGACATTGCAATGCCACAAATGCAAAATATTTGACTTACTGAAATTCTAAGACTGGAGCCCTCTTTGCAGTTTCCTAGAGAATGCAGAAAGAAGGGGTGACTAAACAAGTAGCCATGAAACAGCAGAAGTCTCTCTCCCACCACAGTTGTCAAGGTAGACTTTAGTCTGTATTGTTCATTGGACAAGACCTCTTTGTGCTTGGCAGGAGTACACAGAACATGAAATATTTGCCTAGGGTGAAATTCACCCCTGTTTAAAGGGGGTTTAAAGGGTGCTTAGCTGGATTATCATTAACTTTTTTGCTCACATGGAAAATGAGTGCCATAGGCAGCCTCTTAGAGCTTGAACACCAGGGTGACTTTTTAAAATCAAAATTCTGCTGACATAGGACAAGTTGTACCGTTGTTGTGGTGTAATCCTGGGGAATGGGAAGCTGAATCAGATGCCTCTCCATTCTCAGGAGTCTGCTTTGCACTGCTCTCATCTGTTAGTTTGTGTTTTAACTCCTGTTTGTTTACTGAGCTCTGTCCTTTTTTTTAACGTGTTGAAGCGCAAGGGGACATTTGAAGGGAGATTTTATTAAATGGTTTATTTTTTTGCATTAGATACATATTTAGGCATATTTTTGCATTATTGTACATACATTCAAAAATACTTGGTTTTTTTAAAGTGTTTTGTGATGTAGGTCTGTATTTTAATGGACAATTATGAAATATACTTGATGAAAAGCCACAGTTGCTCTTCTTTTTTTCTTTTCTCTTTCCCTGTTCCTCCTCTAACAGTAAAAATGGTCTGTTTTAACAAGCTTGTACCAATTTGGGATTTCACACTCTGGTGCAGGAGATCTGCATGGTATGGCTTGCAGTCTAATAAATGTTAATGCTGCTCCTGACTCTCCCCCAGCTAAAGATCTGAATAAGCAGGGAGACATTTTTCTAATGCCATTTCCCCCTTTGCTGGACTGAATGCCTGAGTTCTGTTGATATTATTTGCACTCGAAAAGCAGCAGAGAGCAGCATTTTCATTGCTTGCCATCCACTGCCTTCTCATGTACTCTAAAATCCAGGACATGTCATAGGAAGTTTATTAATTATGTGTAAATAAAAATATTAAACTTTAGAGGGTAAGATAGCACCAGGCTACATTGATTTGAATCGCTGCTTTGATTGCTGATTAGATCAGCAGTTGGGAAAGCTTCATTCAGATAATCGATTTCTGCCTTGTTTTTGTACTCTAGGCCATGTTTTCCTGCTCATCCCTTCCTGGCAGATTGTTTTCCCCCTCTCTGTTTGTTGGTAACCGAATTAACATATTTTCACACAACCTGCAGCACTTTTAAACTCCATTTGGCAGTGCTTTGCATCCCCCTCAGATACATCATATCAAGGGTGCCCTGTTGTTTGTGAGCTGTTTATGTGCCCTTTTCCACACCCAGGTGAGTAACCACAGCCTGCTGGAGGGTGTGAGCCAGCCAGTCACTCAGAGTGTGTCACCAGCCCCTCCCTGCCTGCCATTGTCCCAAGCGGCTCCTGGCATCTCCTGCCTGAGGAGCTCTCTGGCATCTCCACCCTTCCCGCAGTTCTCGGGTACTAGGAATGTATTTTGCTAAGGTGAACCGTGCAGTAGGCAACTAATAATATCAGAAGAGGTGGCTGCCACCACCAGCAGCAATATGTTGATTTTTTCTGAACACGTGTGTGTTTTAAAGCCATTGGCAGCCTAACACTATGTGGCCTTTGAAAATTTTTGCTTCATGTATTAAGAGACACTAAATGTTGTCTATCTGTTCCTATTAGATGCCTGTTCATAACTTGCAGTAAGTTTCATTTGGATGGAAAATGGAACCCAAGCAATTATTTAGAATTTTCTTAACTAGTTAGCAATATATTTAACATGCTGGAGAAATAAGTTGACTAAAATGTTTTGATTAAGCCTGTTGATGAAATCAAGTATTCTTGGTTATTTGTGGTAGGTTCTAATCCTGCAGGATTTTAGCAGTAACATGTTTTATCACCACACAGTAATTTTTCCACATAAAGCAGGAATGTCTTTTATATGCCAGTTAGTTAAAATGTAGATTAACAGTGTATGTGGAGTACAATTATGAGAATGAACTGAAATTAAGGATTTCTTTGCATTCATGGAGAGCTGCCTGCTGCAGCTTTGATTTCTGATGGTTTCTTCTGTTCAGTGACTTCATCCATTTCAGTGGCCTGGCTTTCCTTAAACTTCAGCAGCAAACATGGCCTGCTTATGACTTCCCATAACTAGAATTGTTGTAGGAGTAGTAAACAATAATGACTTGATTTAAGTGGATTGTCACAATTTCAAATATTGTTAATTTTTTTTTTTCCCATAAAAACACTTGGTTTCCAAATGGACAAATTCAGTCATCTGCTTGTCCGGATGGGATGTCTTAAAATACAATTGCAGCAATGCCTAACTCATGTTTCAGATTTTAGTCACGTGCAGAATAACTTCCACCAATTTCTGCCCCTGTTCCAGCCCCAAGGGCTGACCAGCCCTGCAAGCAGGCACAGCTTGAGCTAAACCACAGGAACAGCCACCTCAGGGCAAAAGGTGTCCCAGTCACCTGATGAGAGTCACTTGAGTAAGAGGGGGTGGCACTGCCCTTTCTTGTTCCACCAAAGCATCCCACTCCTCTCACAAGTCTTGGCTGAACTGACTTTGTGGAGAAAGCAGACTGATGGAAAAAGGTTCTTCTTCATCATGTCTCAGAATAGCTCTGCATTTGTCTGTGGGTAGTACATCTATTTTGAAGATGCTCTGCCTTAGTTGATTTGCAGTTTCCTATATTATAGACGAGATACAGGCTTGTTTATAGATATGTATAGAAAGAGTTTGATGTGCCAGGCTTTACAGTCTTTTTTTCTCCTTTAAAGTCCATTTACTTGAGTTGTCAAAAAAAACCCCAAAAGTTCAACAATCTGTGCACATCTACTTTTTTTTTTTTCTTTTTTTCATTTGAAAACTAAGAGAAACACAGCCTGAAAATGCATGTGTTGGAGAACACTTATTTTCAGTAATTGCCTGTGCTTCATTATTTAGTGTGCTAGCTGCTGAGTCAGAGAGATCCTGTGGAAAACACAGCTGCCCGGGAATGGGCATCTTGATGGGACGAAGGCTTCTGATGATAACTATGGATTCACCCACTGATGATGCATGATGGCATTTTGGGTCTGTCTGGTTATTTACAGTTTGTTATACCCACTCAAATATGTGTGCTATCAAAAGGAAAAGAGTATTGCTGATGCTTGCCTCACAAACAAAAGCTGCCATGTTGGGGACAGAGATGTGAACTGAAAATTGTTGATCCTACACCCAAACCCTGTTCTCAGAAGATAAGATGATTAACAAAACTAATAGTCAGTTAGGCAACAGCTGCCTCTGGTTTGTGTGAGAAGGGTGTGTATATAAATGGAAAAGTCTCTGTTTAGTTATTGCTTCCTATTCCCACTGCTTACACTCCCTTCCTTTCTTTCTTTCGTAATTCCATTACTTCTAGTTATGTTTTCTGCTGCCAAAAAATCCTGCAGGAATTTACAGGAAAGGGGGTAGGTGTTGAAATATTACAAATGTACTGGCTGTATTCACCCTTACTCTAAGCTTACTGTAAATGACAAAGACCTTGTGAACGGACCCATCTTCCTCCTTGTCTTTGCCTTTATTAGGACTAAACACTATTCCTTTGGGCAAGAGAAAGAAAGGGCAAGATGACAGGGGTGAGAGACCTCAAGCTGATGCTGCATGTGTTGAGGATGCTGTCATGGAGCCATGGCTCGAGCTAGCCTGACTTGATCTCACGGCATTGTTGTAAACTAAACACAAAAATCATTGCTACCATTGCCCTGTGGCTGGGAGGAGCGGAGGAGCGGAGGCTGAAGAAAAATTAGGTTGGAAATACCTTGCTAAAGGGATTTGTTCAAGAGTTTTGAGGGGATGATTTGTCTCACTAAGTTTTGTTTAGCTCTGTCAGTGAGTTTTTGTGTGCCCTGTGTAGTGGGAGTACCCACACTTCCCTCACTTTTTAGGCAGATGCTGGTGGAAGCAGGGACTGGAGTGAGGCTGACATGTTTTGTTCTTCTGTGTGCTGCATGCTTTTTAAATGGCATTGACAACCAAATGAGACAACTGATGGGATATCTCAGAAGGAAATATATGAATCTGACTTCAGATCCCACAGAACCTGTGGGTTCTGGTACCTCTGACTGAGATTTTAATTCTCATAATCTTTTGTAAAAATAGGGCTTTGTGAAGGGCAGAATGTAAAAATGCACTAAATATCATGTTGAAGGTTTTGCATGAAAATTTTGACCTGTGTTTCTTCCCAGACCAGCAGCTTTGTTGTAGGATGTTGTGTGAAAATCTTTGAGGCACACTTGTACAGAGTCAGCTCTGAAGGAAAGCATGCCCTGCATGCTGCCAGTAAGATATAATTGTCTGTTCCTTTGCCACCCCTGTGAGCCCATAAATTCTGCCATCACCCCTCCATAACTTGAGAATTGGCTTTTTCCTCCATAGCTCTGACACCTCTTTAACATTTTCCTACTGCCAAACATTAACACTAACAAAACTGAACAAGCACCTGCTCAGGAAAAGAGCTACCAAATACTTCAGTGAGCATCATGTGTTTTATTCCAGTGCTTCAAATAAGTATTAAGATCGTGATATTCTGCCAGGAACACAGCCTGTGTATGAGCCCTGCATGCCCATCACACATAGCAAATATGACAAAAAAAAGTGTAAGTGTGTGGACCATGTACCAAAACGGTCAATTACACCAGAGCCACCACAGGCTATGCTGCGTGTGCATTGGGAAGCTGAATGGGAGGAGATGTTTGGGAGTGGTTTGCACAGAGGAGATGACAGCAGGGCCATTGATGGGACACAAAGGTGAGAGACCATCCAGTGATGACAGCCACAGTGTTCTGTCAGTTGAGTCACACCATAGCCTCATAGCAGCCCAGCACAACCAAGGTGAGAGGTCACCTATTTAGTGAAGAAGCTTTGAATGCCCTGAGAGTTACTAGTTACTCTCCTTCATGACGTAATAAGTGTTATATTTAGGTATGCAGTCATTGTAATTAGGGAAGGGAGAGAGTTATTTGGGTCTGGGATCGCTGGAGAGCGATTGCAGAAGGGAAGGGTAGGGATGGGGGTCACTCAGCAGCTGCAGGCTGTGGTGGTTTCCTGCTCTTTTCAAAGTGGAGCTAGTGAGTCTTAAGGGACATCACAAGTTCCCACTGGGACTAAAGATTGTGACTGAGCCAGACCCCATGAAGTGACTTCCAAAGCCAGCTCTGTTATAACCCTATCTTACTCCAAATGAATTTTTCAGGTTTATGCAAGACACTAAGATGCTTTACCTCAGAAACAGAGCCAGAGTTTTCTTCCATGCTACTGAGGGTGGACTCAACATCATAAACAAGATGGTGAAACTACAAAATAAAGCCCCGTATTAACCATTAGCCAGGAAAAATACCATGCTTGGGGGTTAATTAATCCAGCCAGTGAATTTGCCTCCCAAATGCCATCGAGAGATTTTAAGGTGCAATAAATATACTGCAGCTGTGTCTGTGCTAGCAAGTAGTACAGCCTGGGAGCAGATCCATAATGCAGGAGAGTGCTGAGATTGAAATGTCTGCCTTTCATCTGAGAGGAAGCCACCTCTTGTGCCCTCTTCATGATGCAAACCACAGCAGGGTAAGTAAGGATGATTGGGGCATTCACTTTGTAAGTGCTCTCCTGACCTGGGCTAACTACTAATGTGTAGGCACATTGCATGAATTGGCCCCATTCCAGCTTCTCTGCAAAAATACTGGGATAAGAAACACATTAAGAAATACTGCTTAATCCCAGAAGCATAGTATTAGGCCTTACGGAGATATTCTTGGTGTAGCATTAATATATGAAGCATACTGAATAATAATAACACAGGATCAAATACCTAAGACAACCATTTTAAAAAAAATCTTTTTCCACATGAGAAACTCATATTTTCACAAGCTCCAAGGCATGAACAGTATTCCTAATTAATATACACAAATCTCCATCTTATAAGGTGCTAAGTGACTATGCCAAATCAAAAGCACAGCTAGGACCAGGCTCCAGACTTTCCCGTCTAATCCTGTCATGCCCGTGACATCAGCACATGGCTTGCCCGTGCAGGAAGGCATCCCAAGAGACTGGGGCTGTTTGCTTTTAGAAGCTTAGGCTAACCTTGGAAAGGAGGGCAGCTTTCTTCTCCATGGGGGGTTGACCTGGCCAATGTCATTGCTGTCACTGCCTGTGCTTGGTTTTTCACTTCTCTTCCCCTAAAGCAAGTGACTTTGTCAGAAATTAGGGATGCTTCCAGCATCAGTGTAGACTTACAGAGCAATAGCAGCAGAAGTCAGGGCAAGGTCTGGGCCACTGCTGTGCTTGGGAAAAGACCCTCAGGCTATGATGTGCCAGATACTGCCCTATCTGTGTCAGTTCACACCAGTGCTTGTACCAGTACCATTTTTTTAGCTCGTAGACAATACAGTCAATTTTCCTCTGCTTCTCCCCTCCTTCAGAAGGAAAGTAAATCACTGCAGTTAAAATCGTAAGTCCTCATAAAAACCTGCTTGTGCCCAGAAAGCTAAGTATCAGAGCTTGCCTAAAGCTTAAGAAAAAGTGGCATCTTTTTCAATAAATTTACATCTCTAAATAGATGATAAGTGTTGAATCAATTTCCATATGTTAAAATAGCAGAGCATTAAGGATTCTGGCACTTCAAGCAATCAACTAATTTGCCACTATTATGAGAATATCTTTTATATTAGTGGAGCAATTCATCTGAAAATCAGGGACAGTCTGCAGCTCTGTGCCCTCTCAATATCATAAAGGATTGCAAATTGACAAAAAATCCTGTTTGTTTGCCTGAAGAGATTATGG
Organism: Cettia cetti; assembly: GCA_013401135.1. Lineage (NCBI taxonomy): Eukaryota > Metazoa > Chordata > Aves > Passeriformes > Sylviidae > Cettia > Cettia cetti. Next base: position 5,825 of record VZUI01066878.1, on the reverse strand, counting down.
TGCCTTATGACATTCAGGTCTTTGCAAAGTCACCTTTCAGCTCTTAATAAGCCAATTCATAACGTCTCCCCCACCTGGCTTTCCTGGCTACATGGTCTGCTCATGTATACACAGATCCAGCAATAAACAAGAGTGTTGGCTGATACTTCCTGGTGAAAAAGGCAGGAACTGCCATGTACCAACTTCTGTGTCCAAAGAAGATGCAAGGGCAGAAGATATCCAGTGCTCTACTCCCAATTTCTCCCACCCCTGTATCCAGTCTGGGCTCACTAAGCATCCTGTCTGGCCATGTTGGCTAGCTTCTTGCTGAGCCTCAGCTGACAAGCCCTAAATAAAGTTCACAACTCTTCATTCCTACCATTGTGTCTGTGTCTGAAAAATACCGTTTCCAAAAGGACCGAGAATGTTAAATGTGTATGCAGCCTGAGCTTCAGAAAGCTTCAAGGAAAATCAACTTCTTTCAATATCAGCTGGTGTTGGTTTTACCAGCATGTGACAGGATGAGGGCTTTGTACCAGGCTTTGAGGGTCAGAATAAAGGGAAGATGGATGAAAAGCATCAGGTGAAGGGATCCACAGTTAATCCAGCCTTGCATCACCCTCAGCTTGCTGAGTCATCAAATATTTCCATCATATTTCAGTGCACTGTTCACAAATGTAACATGTCATTGTTAATAAGGGTATGGCACTTATCAAACCAGTGGAGGGAAACTGTGCTGTTCCTGCACAGCACCCAGCAATGTGGTGTGATACTGCTGGCCTGGATATCAACAGCAATGCAGACTTCCAAAGTGCCTGCCTAAAGACTAGGAAGATGACAGTGCATCAGTATATTCTCCCTCACATTTAACACACGATCTTGCTATTGCTTAAAAGCAGGGACTAGGAGGAGGACTGATGCAGGGGTTGTTTGATGCCTTTTTAGATTTTAAGTTCATATTTTGGAGCTGGCAATGCCACCAGGGAAAGCTGCTAATTAAGCAAGTGGATTTTTCATAGCCTAGATCTTCATCACTATTTATGTGTTTAATTTCTTATTGCCAAAGCAATAGGATGTTCAACCACTGACTTCAAAAGGAGGATTTGTGGGAGCAGCAGGATCTTTATTCTGTATAGATTTTTAACTAACATTTTAATTCAATTGAGAAACTGTGCGTTTCTAACTCACTTTCCCTTTGCAACATGTTCTTGGCTTGGATTATTCCTCTATGTTTTCTTGCTCTTTCCTCAGTTTCATTTACCATTGGGTAAAAAAAAAAAAAAAAAAAAAGAACCCAAAGCAAAGAGGACAGCCACAGCTGTGCTCCTCATTATAAACAAGATAAACATACTGTTGTCTGGAAAGCTTAGTATCCTCAGGAGCAGGGAAGTAAGGTGAAGTAAGGTGGGGGAACAATTTGCAAGATACCAACATGTTGGCTCCTGGACTCCAGCCTAGAACTGATCTGTTGGCCAACAGTCACTCAGCTTGAGTCCCTGGAACAACACCCTGCTGCTCTGCTGCAGCAGGATATGTAATGGTGTTAAAGGCTCAGTGGAAATGCTGTGAGGGTGCAAACACCACTGGAACTGAAACACCCTGCATAGACCAGGCTTTTGCAGGGACAGCTCTTCCAGCATCTCTTCCAAGCAAGTGCAAGTGTCAAGGACACTTTGGAAGTGTGAAAAACATGTTGTGAATGAACCAGTACTGTTAACAGTAAGAAACAGTTTCTTTTTAAAGGTCTATGAGGGGTTGTCCATGAAGGGATCAACACCCCTCATCTATTTTATTTCCCCTAGGATTTCTGGATGTGTTCTGGAAGAAGGGAACCAGTCTTTCCTTGGGAGACCAAACTGTGGATACAGTGTAGAGATGCAAGAGCATACACCCTTAGCTGACACAGCACAGCAGCTAAGGGTGTATCTCTTATAATTTACTGGAGCTCACCCTCCTGACCTTTCTGTGTTTGGATCAGCAGGGAGGGTGCATAATGAGGGCTGCAGGAGGGCAACCGGGATCTTACAGCTGGTCAGGCGAATTAATGCGAATTGCTTGGCCGTTCACCAAAAGCAGACCAATGAGGGCACTTCATCAGAAAAAAAAAAAAAAAAGAGCAAAACATAAATCTTGAAGGCGGCCAGTCCATGAGTGGAATTTGTCAGATTTCTAACCTGCTGTAGAGGAGAACAGTGGCTCAGTGTTTCAGAGAGACACCACAGCTGTGGGCAAATTGTGTTTGTCTGACACATTTCAGAAACCCTTCTGCTCCTCCACCTTCTGCAGCTTCTTGCTTCACCTTCCCTATGTGTCTTTTCCTAGTGCCATTGTGTTCAGGGGGAGCAAAGAAATAGTAAACACCTAGCAAGGTACTCTGCCCTTCCTTAACCTTCTAGACCACACTCTTCACCAGGCAATGCAGAGGCAAGGGTTTTTGTAAAGGTAACTCCTGGGAGCCAGGTAATTTGAAAAACTTCCCCTCCACACCTCCTCCAATCCATGCAAATGGCAGAACATTGGTTTATCCACTCAGCCCTCATGTTGACACTCCCCTCTCACCTCTTTAATTTCTGTGGAGGTGTAGAACCTGCAAAAACCAGGAGTCCCCTGTAAAATGCTGATATTTATATTTTTGTTCCAACTAGCATAGCTATGGCAGTGCACGTGCTCTCCCTTCCTATTGTTCCCCATATGCTCTTCAAAGTGAAAGGTCTTCTGCTGGTCATAATTACTGGCTACTGGCATCCCTCTGAAACGATCTAGCAATGCTTCCCTGCCCTCTCTACGGCCTGGATCAGGGCAACAGAAAGCATCTGAGCTGCTGTGTTCCAGAAGGAGATGGAGACCAAAGTGCATCCCCTCACGATAGGGGAAACTGCTTTCCCTCTGGCTTCTCTTCTGTAAACCATCTTTGCCACAGCAGACAGCTCCTTGATTCCCCCTCTTCTCTCCCAAGGAGGTACTTGCTCCCCTTATATGGCCATGCTTTGAGGCATGGATGCTCATGGGTATTTGAAACAAGTAGGAAGAAAAACCATGCGTGTGATTTCAGTAGACACTATTCCAGAAAAGCTCAGGCGTTGTACAGCGCTGTTGGCGATCTCCTCGTCAAAGAAGCAGCAGGTGCTCCTGATTTTGACTTGCAGAGGGGCATAAGGGTGTCATGAGCATTGCACCTGCCTCGCATCCACGTGTCCATCCCTCAGCCCTTGGCATCAGCACAATAGTCAGCGCCACTGAGTCTGGCTTGCTCTGCAAGAAGCACTTCTGCATTGCCAAAATCACTACCCTTTACCAGACTGTTTTTATAAAATGCTTTTGGGGTACAGGTGTTAGAGCAAAGAGACTCATCACTCTCATGTGTAAATAAACAAATAATCACATCTGTCTGATTTGAATGGCTGCACCCTCAAATATGACATAGGATTTTGCAGTGCATGCTGCAATAAGATATTTAAAATCTCATTTGAAACCTGTCAGCTTCCCTACTCCACAGAAGGGAGATAACGAACATCACATACTTCAAAGTGATGTTTTAAGGACTAAAAAGATGTTCGTGTGGGGCTTTGAAAATGCACATAAATCATGGCTGTTAACATTAAGACCCCATTTATTTGAAATTGTGCCTGTTTGCAACGCAGCCTTGACCTCCCCTTGCTGCTATGGGCCAGGGCGCTGCCAGACAGGAGGACACAGCTGCCTGGCTGCCCACCTTGGGAGACCCCAAACCCAATGGCCCCAACAGTGACAGGAAAGACCAAGGCTTCACTCCCACCACCCTGTCCTCACCCAGTGCCCAGCATGGTCTTTTGGGGAGAATAGAAAACAAAGCCGATCCCAGGGAAGCACAAAGAGACAGTGGGATTGGGATTGACCTTAGTGGCTGAGCCCTGTGGCAGGAGAGATATCTGCCCAAGTGGTGGCTCCCTGCCCACTGGTTACAGGCAAGCTGTAAATGTCACATATTAGGAGAAAATATTTTCCATGTCCTATTTTTATGCTAATTACTTAAATGTATATAGAAAGGAAAACACCAAATACCCAACAAAGAGAGAATGTTAAAGTTGAAAAGTCCTACACAGGACTCACAGCTCTGCCAACACCTGGAACACCAATAGCCTGCGGTAACATTTGGTTTTCTGCAGGACCCCATGCTCCTTCAGGAAGGGGCAAAAGGTTTAGGACTTCCTTTCCAGCTATTCAGGACTCACTGCTCCAGCCCCAGGCTGCCTGCAGAGCCATAGGTCTTCCACAGTTACCTCACATAACGAGTGTTTTGCAGGTATTACTGCACTCGCCAGACTAATGCAGTAGGTAGGAGACTGATGTTGCCTCATTTTGCCCTGAAGAAGAGACATGTGCCAGGACCAGGAAAAGTACCTACAAGAGCACAACCAGATTCTGAGACTTGAGGCACTTAGACCATGAGATTTGGAACACTGGTAATTTTACCATGTTTCGCACATTCAGAACACAACTACAAGTGTAATGAGGAGTGCTCAGCACTTGCCAATCTAAGAGCACCCCAGGAATGAGTGCCTTATCCAAAATATCTGTGCAGACTAAATGAAAAATCCTTTGGTGGAAAAAGCACTCACATCCCACCATGCATAAAGGAGCTGAGTTACAGTTGCACAAGTACTCATGTTGTTGGCGTACCCTGATACCTCAGTGCTCGGATGCAATGGCCAGTGGAGGATTTTCTCTGTGTTATCACTAGCACCGAGTTCTGCTGCACCCACGCCCACATCTGTGACAAGCCAGCAGCAGGAGACAGTGACTGTGGGGCTGAGCACAGCAGCGTGGGTGCTTGGAGTGTGCCCCAGGTCAGCCAGAGGCAGCGGGAATGCATCCTTGCCGCAGCTTTGCTGGTGCTGCCATGCTCAGTCACATTCTCTCTGCAGCTTAAAATCATAGAATCGTTATGGCCACCATGCTGTAACCGAGCCAACCTCAGGGTCATTAAGGCTGGAAAAGACCTTTGGTGACCTCAGCATTACTTTGGAGTGGTCGAATGATTTATGCACCAACTGCAACACTCCCACGAAGATGGGAGTGTTCGATGTGTGACGCTGACCCAGTCAGCCGGGCTGTTGTCACCTGCCATGGGAATGCAGTGGAACACCACTCAGGAGACCAGAAACAGCCACTGGGCTGTTTCAGAGGCCAGTGTTCTCTTTGCCCGTGCAAACTTTTCTGCCCGCTGCCATGTATGGGCTGTGAGTTTCCTGTTCACCTCTATGAATTCCTGGGCTTCCCACTGAAAACATACCCAGGCCTGTGAAGATTTGTTTTCCTTTGCAGCACAGTGTACACCAATGCAAATCTAAGGCCCTGTATAAATGCAGATCAGCTCTCCTATCCCCTATGCCTTGGCTGGAAATATAGATAGCCCCTTGGGATAAGCTTGGAAGAGTAATGTGAAACTCATTGCAAACCCCCGATCCGCGGTAACGGGACAGCGAGCCACGGGGAACCCCCGCAAAGCTTTCCAATGCCACGGGGTGATTCTGTCTGTATTTGGGCAGCCCAACAGCCCGCATGTGGGTGGCTCCCATGGAATCCAGTGCAGGGGTTATCCGTGTGCTCAGCACAATGGGTGCTGCCGAGATTCCGGCCCAGTTCTGAGAAGAGGGATGGTAAGCGGAGAGGCGAGGCACGGTCCGGCCGACAGCGCGTTCATGCGTGGGGCTCTCCTTTTTATTTTTTTCCCTCTCTCCCCCAAGTTGCCAGAAGGCGTCGAGTCAATTGTCTGCGGCGAATTCCAGCGGGGCCGGTGCCGGGAGCCGCGCGCGGGTCGCGAGGCGCGGCGCGGGGGGCGGGAGGGGCGGCGCGCGGGGCGGGCG
>VZUI01066854.1:15568-41686 GCA_013401135.1 Cettia cetti | reverse complement strand
TGCCCGCCCCGGCGGGGGCCGTGCCGGCAGGGGGCAGGGCTGGGAGCCGGCCGCGCGTGTTTCTAGGGCTTGACGTCCTTTCAGCCAGCCCGCCCCGCTTCCCGGCACGGCCGGCCCTCCGCCGGCGGACAAGTCCCGAGAAGTGGCGGCGGGGCCCCCCTCCCTCCCCCGGGCGCGGCGGGGCCGCGGCGATGGGCCGGGAAGTTTGGCGGCGAGGGGACCCGGCGCCCCGCCGCTGAGAGCCGGCCGCTCCGGGGCCGGTCCCTTTTCCGAGGAGCTGGAGGGCGCCACAAAGTGAAATCCATGAGGATTCTCGGGCTTCTCCTGGAGAAAGGCTCGCATATGCTGCAGTGTCTCTGTGGAAGGCGCCTGAGATCCAGCCACAGCCCAGGTGGGGAGCGCGCGTCCTTGTCCCCGCCGCCCTCGCCTCCCCTCCCGGCGCCGCTCGGCCCGGGCTGGCCCCGTTTCCTCGCCGTCCTCCCCGCCGCCTCCGCCTCGCCGGCGCCGCGCACAGGTGGCCGGGATGGGCCGGGCGCTGTCCGCGGTGCTGACCCCGCCGCGCATCCCCCGGTCCGAGTCCCCGTCGTTAATTCGGCATCCCCCGCACGCGGGTCCTCTCCGCCCCCAGCATCCCCACCCGCTGGATTCCCAACCCGGCCCCCTCTTCCCGAGGCCTGGCCCCCACCCCCCCGTGCTTAATCCCGCCTGGAGCCCCCACCCACACAGAACCCCCACGTGTGTCCTTTGTCCTCACAGAGATTCCTACCTCGCACATGACCGTCGTTATTGTTCCCCATCCTGCCTGCAGCCCACTCAGGTCCTTTTTCTTTATAGGACCCTTGTATTTCTCATTCCACCTGGACTCCCCAACTGTGCCTTCTGTTACCACCTGGCCATTATGGGGATACCCTTCCCCAGAGTCCCAATGGCCCCACACAACTCTAGGGTTGACCCCATTGTAAGAGCTCTCTGTACTTTGTGCTTCTGGTAGTAGTAATGTTGCAGTGGTTTTCTGGTGGAGGGTGTTGAATGTGTTTTTGAATGGGGACGTAGTTAGAAACAAAGAGAAATCCCTGCCTGCTCCCGATGAGGGGCCTGAGGGACTCCCAACTCCACTCTCAGCTCTTGGCCTGTTGGGGAGAGAGCATTTCACTAGGATGGGAAGGAAATGCACTGGGGTGAATTTATGAATGATATTTGTGATCCTAAACACTTTCCCTGAACACTTTTTGAAGAGGGGAATAAGTGCATGAGTGCCTTGGTTTGGTGTACTAACCTTGAGTTTTAGGATGATCTTTTTGAAGCTTTTGAAGTGGAATTTCTACAGTTTCTTCTGTGCTACATGTGTTTCTTCCATGAATCTGACTTTCTTTCTCTAGAACATTGGGTAAATGCCTATGGAATAAAATCTTGTGTTACTGTTGTTAATATTAAGATCTGTAGAAGCTACTAATTGGATGCTTATGAGGATGTCTTTTAGAGTATTCTTTCCTAATGCTTGTGTTGGGTTTTTTTTGTGAGATCTTGGTCCTAGAAGAGAAAAATGCCCACGCCTCCAGTGCAAATGCTCAGTGCTCTCTTGAAGAGAAAGGCTGTTCTTAGGGGAACACTGTTGCTGAGGTATCCTGGATTCCCTTACGGCCTTGCTGAGGAAAAGCTGTTAATGGTTATAGCCACCCATTTATGGCTCAGTAGCCTCTTCCCTCCCATGGCACTCTTGCGTGCAAGTTGTTGTCTGTGACAAGCTCATGGCAATAAAGGAATTTTTGGCAGAGAACTCTGGACTCACTTCAAAGCATGTTTTGCCCTGCTTTGAAGAACAATATGATAAATAGAATAAATTGTGGCTGCACGTGGAAGTAGTACACACACTAGTCTTTTCAGTGAAAAGCTATAATGGAGTTTTCACCATAGTGCTACGTGCGATTGTTTGTTTTGTGTCTTTTGGAAACCTGTAGCAGTAAAGAGAACAATTAGCTACTGGTAAAAGTGAGGTGGTGCTCAGGCCATGGGGGGTGCTAGGCTGTGAATTTAGTGAACTAAAAGTCAGGGATACTGTCCTAATTGTTTCCTGACTAAGCTGGTCTGGCTTTACAGGTGGATCCTGTGCTGGAGTGTGCTTGATGCATATGTGGTGCCGCAGTCTTTTCTTACCTCCCTCATTCTGATGAATGGTGCTGAACGTTGCATAGCCTTTGTATTTCCTGATGTGCTGTAAGGGGACAGTCAATGGGAATGATCTGCTGTTATCTCCAGCTGAGCTTGTTTTCCAGGTACTAGCCCCGTGCCACCAGGAGCCTGATCACTGCAGATGGGGTCTGTTGCTTTGAATCAGGATGTTAAAATACATTCCCTCTCATTGACTGCCTTTTTTTCATTTTCCATTAAGATTGGCGTTTATGTTCTTGAAAAATGCGCAATAAAAATTAAAGCTTCCGCTTATAAAAGAGTCACTGTAGGGTGGGCCTGCTGGAGGATAAATCTCCTTGGTACTTCTTCAAAAGGTGAGCATGCCCCAGGAGACAGGTGTATACTCTGGCAACGACCCTAAATGTGTAGTGCTGTGCCCAGCATGGCACTGTGGGGCCAAGCCAGTCAGATATGTAAACCAGCAAAAGAATTATAAAATTGTGGGAGTGGAAGGACTGTGGGAACATGGACTACAACAGCAGTGGCACAGAGTGTTGTGAGATACTTACATGTCCTTGATCCTCTGATCTGAAGTTATTCTGACAGATTGACCAAGCCTTTTGCCTTTTTCATATCTATGTTTTCTTTAATGCAAACAACTCATAAGGATGTAAGCACACGTTTAAAGTCAGATTCATATTTGTGTGTTGTGCTGACTCAGAGCCTTAGACCACTCCTGATTCTGACAGAAGCTAATGCATGACACTTCAAAGAGAAACAGTGAAATATTGAAGGTGGTTATATAGTACTGTGCAGCTCTATTGTGACGTTAGCAAAAATTTTAGCAAGATTTTTTTGTTATGTGAAGACCTCTGACCTCTTTACCTTAGCTAACTAGCCTGTTGTTTTCTTATCCTCCACTTCCGAGGTGTGCAGACCTTGTCTTAGGAGCAGGCTGTGGTTGTTTGAACAGCACCTTGCAAAATGGGGCTTAATGGGTCTCCAAGCCACCACAAAAGTGCAAGTAATTCATAGCAGTGCAGAGTGAGATTTAGCCTCTTCCTTTGTGAATTTTTTTACGAGTATTTTAGTATAGCAACATCCTGTATCCTCTTTCAGGTGCTTCATTTGCTATCTTACTTTCAGCGTTTGCAAGTTGATTGTATTGCATGCACAGGGATATTTTCCATTGTGATGATGCAACCACAGTTAATTTTGTTAAGTGTTTTGTTATTTATTTTCTTTGCTAACACTCTTAGGAGATGTGGTTTGCCAGTCCAGATTTTTTTTTTTTTTCTTTTCTTTTGACTTCCTAGCCAAAATAATGAAACAGATAGCTACTACACTGTTAAGCTCAAGGTAAATATTAAATAATGACTGCATTGTTGTTGTAGCTGTGAATAGAGTTATGAAAAACTATTTTGAGTGACCTGTACCTGGCTTGCAGGCACTTTGATATAAAAGGCCCTGTGCCCATAGACTGCATAATAGCAGAATGGAGATTTCTGCTAGTGAGTGTTTCAGTCTCCCTCCATAAGGATTTCTTACTTGGCTCTGTGAGTGATTCTGTCTCATGCCTGTCCTCCCCTTGGCTCCTGTACAGACTCTTCTGTGGGATGCATCATTGCTAAAACCACAGATACTTCTCACATCAACCAGCAACAGCATTCAGCAGCAATGCATTTTCAGCTTTATTTTCAGTAGTAGAGTTATGGTTGTATTCAGAGACTGATCTATTCTCAAACATTAATAAGAGTACTTCTCCGTTTAAGTTCCTATTTTACAAATTGATGCCTTCAGTACAAATTAGGCTCACATTGAAAGTAAATTCTGAACCTGGCTTCCATGGGAGTCTCACACTGGTGAAATTTGGAGATGCTCCTGGAATTATACTGATTGATGCTGGCTTTATGGCAAATTAAAATGATGTCTGGCACAGTAGGTCTTCGTATTTCTCCAGACCTCACAATATTAAATTTGATATTTGGGGCAACAGGACCAAGTATTCTGTCTAGGTAAGCAGGGTCAGGCTGTGCCTCTGCCTTTAGCCAGTCTTGCTGCACGTTTACATCTTTGCATTTTCCCTGAGATTATTCAGGGCACTGTTGTAATGTGTCTGCACGTGCAAGACATGTGCAGATGCAAATGGAATCACACACATAGGAGGTACAATTGCATATTCAAGAATAGCATTTGGCTTATGAGTGGAACAGGCACTCCTTTGTTTGCTTGTGCAGCCATCTATGCATCCATCTACATTTTATTTACATACACTAGTTCTTGAAAATTTTCCCACTGCTGTTTATTCAAGTAAACAGCAAGTTACAGTATACAACAGATACTGCACAGTTCAGCTTCAAATTACTGGAAGCAACAGCTCTGTGTATGGAACTGACAGATATTGAAACCTGCAGTTCCTTGCTGAGTTCAGGGAGCACAGAGAGGCTTTGATCTGTGGCAGCTCAGATTGTGGATGTGCATTTTTGGTGGGAGATGGGAGTGGTGGATTAGTGGTGCTGAGCTGGAGCTGAGAGTGGGTCGCAAGGCTGAGAAGCACTGGGATCTGACTGGGGGTCATCAGCACATTTTCCTTCCCACACCAGATGTCTTGCCCACCATTCTCTGCCACTGTTATGGCACATATTTTGTTCAGGCTCCCTCTTCCTGTTTTGTGTTTTTGGAAAAATAACACTTGCTGACCAGTGGAAGTACCTGTGCTGTTCTGGGATAATGCCTATTGTTGACACTCATATGCTAGTGGGAAGAATACCTTTTTCTGATTTAGTTTAACTCAGCTGGGAAATGAATTAAACAAAACTCTGAAAAATCTTTTTTATTATAACAGGAGCACTCCTCTGGGGTATTATTCAAGAATAGCTATAGCATTTTAAATCAACACTTTCCTTTATTCTGAAGTAACCCTCTCATGCAGACATTTGCTAAGCTTCTCTCCTGGAAGCCCATAGTGCTTGGGTATCTTTGTAAAAAAATCTGTTTGGACTGAGCTAGAAATGATGAATATTTTAGCGTTTTTATTTGATGAAATTACTTGGTTTCTATCATAAAAAATTCCATAGATAAAAATGATAATGAACTCAGTTATCTGCATATAACTTTTTTAAGTGCTTGCAGCCAGTTCTGTGTAGTTATGCAAAGGAAAGTCTTTGATATTATGCAGGATTTTATTTTTCAGTTTGCAATAAAGTGTTTCATAAAAGAAATGCAGGTCCAGGAACTCCCTGGGTGTAAAGTGACTTAGCAATGCAGAGGTGTCAGCGATATGTCTGAGGTTACAGAGCTGGGCCTCTGGAATTGCTGGATCTTCACTCAGTCTTCTGAATATTGAAACTTGTCCGAGTCCTACCAGAGCGTCACTGAAATTGAATCATATTTGGAAATGTTTTACTTTGTGTGAATGAGCAAATAAAAGAAAAATGAGTCATTGGATTTTATTAAGTACCTGCAATCAGGATGATAAACAGTACTCTGAAGCAGAGGTTGGCCGGTTTATGGCACTTTTCACCTGAAGGTTTGCATGGTTTTGTAAAGGAATAAAGCATAACGTCCTTCACTTCCCAATCTCAGCCAAGAAAAGAGGAAGAGTTTGTCAGAAGTTAAACACCATGTACAATTGTGATGCATTATAAGCGAAAGATTTAAGGGAAATGTTAACTAACAATATAATTAAATACTTTTTCAACTTTTCCATTGGTTTCCCTGAATGACTGTGTGTATAATTCTGTGTTGCTGTTTTTCCACTTGAAGAATAACAAAAGAATCTAGGGTCAAAGGTAGATGTTTAAAGTTGATGACTTTCAGAGCAGATGCTTTCAGGCTTAGAGCTGTGTGACTGTCACTAGGTCACATCCACTCAAAGACCAAGGAGTATTTCTGGAGACAGGTCTGAGCTCACTGAACCATCTGAGTGCATATTTAACTCTGTGCATGCACCTAAACCAGAACCATTGTTTTAGATGAGTGGTATGTATCATCCCTAAAATTCCTCTTGTTTTCCCTCTCCACAGAGCACAGACAGTAGGCTTGTTTTCTGCTTTCAGCAGATTCCTCTGGAGGTATTTCACAGCGATCAGTTCCCAGATGGAAAGCCCTCTTCATTAAAGAAATTGAAATCTTCCTGCTTTGTTTGTGTAGGAAACCTTCATTTCGTGCTTTGTTATGAGAGTGATCTACTTCTGGCTCACTGAATTCATCTCAAAACTAAGCCACTTGTCTTTCCATAGCCCTTTCTGTTGCTTTCCAGAAGTAACCTGTTTAATTTTTTACCAAACTGATGCTAGTTTTATTTTTTTTAGTCCAGGTTGTATCTATCATCAAAAGCTCAGCATGGTCTGAAAACTAGATGCGATTTCTTGTAGAATATAGATTCTTTTTCAGTTTTAAAATACCTCTAAGATTGAGTACAACTGTCAACCCAGCATGGCCAAATCCACCACTAAGTGCCACGTCTGCATGTCTTAAATACTTCAAGGGATGGTGACTCCACCACTTTCCTAGGCAGCGTTTTCTAATGCTTAGCAAATCTTTACTCTTTCAATGAAGAAATTTTCCTAATATACAATCTAAAGCTCCACTGATGCAATTTGAGGCTATTTCCTTGTCCTGTCACTTGTTACTTAAAGAGACTGACCCTTGCTACAGTCTTCTGTCATCAGGGAGCTGTAGAGAGCAGTAAGGTCTCCTCTGATTCTCCCTTTCTCCAGGTTAAACACTCCCAGCACCCTCAGCCACTCCTCATAGGACTTGTTCTCTAGACTCTTTCCCAACTCTCTTCTGGAGCTGGATGGAGCATCTCAGTGTCTTTCTTGAAGTAGGGAACCAAAACTGGATGCAAGAATTGAACTGTGGCCTCATAAACATCCAGTACAGGGGATGATCACCTCTCCAGATGCAATGGTAGTGCAAAACGCTTTCAATTGTGTGAATAAATGTTTACTTAATAGGCCTTTAAATAATTCTTCTTCTCCTTGGAGGAAAAGAGATGTGTAATGTTTAATAATAAAAATAGTGTTTCTTCCCATAGCCTGAAATGGCATGGAAGGAGGTAATCATGTTTTGTATGGCAAAGCATTTTTCTAAATGGCATGTTTATGCCTTTCTAGCATGGTGGCTGCAATTGGCTGCTGGGCCGATTTGCATGTGCTAAATTGCAGTCCTGGGGATCTGTGAAAACAACCCAGCAAACCAATCTCAGCTGGGAGCATGGAAGCTGCTGCTAAATTTGTGACAAGCCACCCCCAGGCCCAGTGTGAGTCATTATCATTGTTTTGTTTTCCAGAAGTCAGTACCAAATGCTTCCAGGATCCAAAGCATGGATTATCTCTGGAATTGTATTTGTTCCCTCAAAGCTTTGTTTGTTCCAGATAAGAGGAAAGAATAGGAAAAAAATCTCTTTAAAAAATGAAATAATTGTTTCCTTATTAGTGTTCTCTTCCTGCTTTTAATGTGCACTCACAGCTATTTGTTCACTTGAAAACTCACTGTGCATGGCCCAGCAGTTGCTGCTCAGTCCTAATCAGTTTGCTTTGTGCTGCCAAGGGGATGAGGCGGGCAACAGTAAGTACAGTAGGATGAGGCAACTTGACTGAAGTCATTGTTTGGCTCTGGCAGAGCTGAGGTGGGGAGTTTCTGCTCTCCGTTCTTCTATCTGCCTTGCTGGTTTCTCAGTGAGTGTTTTCATGAGCACAGCTGTGTGTGGGACCAGCTGGGGCATCCATTTGCTGTAGGTAGGACTCTTTGATCTGAGGAGTGCACTGGCTTGATCCCTAGGGTCTTACACCTGATGCCCGCTTGCTGGAGTTGCTGGTCCTTGGGGAAATAGAACAAGGTGTTGAGAGAACAAAAGCCCTTGCCCTGTGCTGGGATTCTTCCAAAAAATTAATTTGTTTCCAATTTTTAGCCCTTGTTTCAGGTTGTCTTGTCAAATAGGCTTCTTTGGTGTGCTGTGGATTGTGCAAGTGTACCTGCAGGGACTGTGGGTGGGATGCAGAGGAAGTGCTGGGTCCTGCAGAGGAAAGGTCTAGGAGCAGGAAAATGCATGTGTGTGGGCATATAGAAGTGATTAAAATTCAAAACTTTAACATACAGTGGGTGGAAAAGACATGGACAGAGTGGGAGGCCTACATGAGCATGGGAGTGGAATAAGGAGCTGAGCGCACTGAAAAAGAGGAATAGAGAAAGGGGAACTTCCACTGAAACTGGCTTAAAAATGTAGCTAAACATGCTGTGCTTGCTTTGTGGACAGGAGTACCCAATCTGGTGTTCCCTCCTCTGCCTTACTGATTTTCAGGATGGGAAAGTCTGCTGGGAGGATCCAAAGTATGTCCAGAGGGAAGGACAGGCAATCGAAATCTTCCTTACAGGGCTGGGGGTGGAGCTGGATATACCCGCATAGAGCATTCAGACTGGAAAAGCACAAGGATCAAAAGTGTCCATGACACTCCACAGTACCCAAGCCTCTCTATGATGTTGGTGTGTCTACAGAAAGCCATGGAACAGTATCACAACGTCCTCCACGCTTCAAGTTCCTTCTCAAGTTCTGGATTTCCTCTTTTGTTGCAATGTGACATGAAAACCAAACCAAAGAAAATAATGATTCCACTGCTGGTGGGACTGGACAGCTGATGCGCTTCCACTACTTTTCTGTGACTTAGTGTTGCCATTGTTTATCCTCTTCTGTAGCTTTTTGGTGGTGGAGAGAGGGGCATGTGAGCCTATGTCAAATGACAGCAGTGAAATTCAAGTGCAGACCGTGACAGTCTGGGACACCTTCCTATGTCCCAGTGTGTGGTGCTCCCCTTGCTCTCAATTCTCTGTGCCTAGGCCCTTTACTTCCCTGCTGCTTCAGTTTAGAAATATAATGGGGTATCCTGGGTAGTATATTTGTGAGGCTGGAAGGACTCTTAAGTGTTTTTTTTGAAAGGCTGATTTCCCCAGGTATTTATGTTCAGTGCAGGCAGGGTATAATCTTTGTAAATATTCAGTTGGTTGATCAGACAAATGTGTGTATAAATATTCACATATGGCTTAATGTCCTGTGGCTGTGCTTGGGTGTTCCTCTCTAATAACTGTAATTTACCTTTAATGGATGAGACAAAGAAGCCTGGTTTGCTTTTTCCTCCATTTCTATGTTTGCTGGAGTTTCTGTGATGAATCCTTTACTGTGCTCACCCTTAACCTGAAGAGGCAGTTGTGGGAATATAAATCATGCTTCCAGATGCTTGCAGGCTGCTCAGCAATGAAATGCACTCTCCCTGCCCCGCCTTTCCTGCTAAATGGCTGACACATATCTTAAAACATCTTGCTGGAGATCTGTTTCTGCCCTGCAGCTCATTCACAGCACCTTGGCCAAGAAGGCAATGTGGTTGTGTTTTAGGGTTTGGTTGGGGCTTTGTTTTTGAGATTAGAAAAGGTTAGAATTAAAACAAGCAAATTTCTTCAGATGGTGTGTGAAGTATAAATTAGGAGGGCAATTGAATGGGAGCATGTCCTTTCCTGAGGAAACACTTTAGTGAATGAATTTTGCATTTGTTTGGCATTTCTGGCAGGTGGTGGGTCTTGCTGAGAATGCTCCCATGAGAGCTTCTCTCCTACTCTTCCACAGCTTGTGCCCTTTGGGTCGATACTTCTCTATCTAACATGCTGTTTGACACCTCCCAGAGAAGGTCAGAAATTACACTTTCTAAATTATAGTCTATTAAATATAAAAATATCTAAACCAGAGGCTTTTCTTTGTTAGTAGTGAGAAAAAAAACCAACTGTGAACTGGCAGAAAGATCCAGACAGGCACACTCCTTCATGAAATAGCCACAGGTGCCTCTTGGGGACTGTGCTAAGGGCTGTCCTGGAATAAGGCTGTGTCTACTCAGGGAAGAGTTCATTGCTTATGTGAATAGCTACTAAAGATAGGGGTTTCAATAAGAAAGTTGAGTTTTGATGAGGGACTGGCAGGGTGCAGAGAGAGAAATACAGAGCCCTGAAGTGTGCTGCGAAGACAGTTATGGGTCTAATTCTCACCCAGAGCAGGGACAAAGGACTGGTAAATCCTGCTCACTCAGCCCAAAGGCACCACTTCTCTTTCTCTCCTGTCTCCTATATTACTTGTATGAGCTCCAGACTCAGTAGATTTTTCCCTGCTGCTTCTTTGCTCCCAGTCTGTAAAAGGTGAGGACAGCACAGTGTTGGGGAGGAGACAAATGCACTGAATCTCTATTATTTATGGGAATGTTGTTCATTTGGCTGGTAAAACGCTGCTGGGATTAAATGTTAGAGGAATGATGTGCTTGTTACTGGGCAAGCACATATTGCCCCACTAATTGCCAAAGAACAGTTGTCTGTTTTAGCACTTCTACAATTGCTCGTTAAGCTTTAAGACTAAGAGCAAATATGTGTTATTGCCTACTTCATCTCTGCTTTATCCACAACAATGCTGTGTCATAGAGACAGATCTTCACTGGGTTTAGTGTAGCCTGGAAAGGATTATTTGGGGAAAAATGAAGGAAACCCCTGAAAAAATCACCAATAGAAAGATATAGGGAAGTAGCATTAATTAACAGAAAAATACGAGAGCAATTAATCTGGGCCAGAATAAAGTGTCCATCTAGCCCAATAGCCTTCCTCCATCCACATCAAAAAGTTAGGAAAAAGTAACAAAAAATGATCTGTCCCCCAAATGCTCACCCAGCTGCTAGCTATTTTCAGCTTAGAAAATTATCTGAGTCAGGTATGGTTCAATGTATGTAAGACTTCTCAGTGGATTTTTCTTCTGTGTACTTGACACAGACAGTCCCCCCTTGAGTTCATGTACATTTTTAGCATCATAGTGTCCTGTTGAAAGGATTTCCCCAGGCCTGTTACATGAAGAAACCTCTCTTTTCCTTTGTTTTGAACTTGATTCCTGCTAGCTTGGGTTGATGCTTTCCAGAGACTAGTACTGAACAAGGCAGCGAATATCAGATCCCATCCTCCTCTCATGCTACTTGTGATAGCAGAGACCACAAGCATACTCCTGCTAAGCTGTCTCTCCCAGTTTGAAGAGTCTTGGATCTCCTTGTTGCCTCTTTCTAAACCATTCCCAGTTCTAGTAAAATGCTTGTTGCAATGAGAACAGCACAACAGCACACTTGCCTCAAGTAAGGCATTGCTTTTCTTTATGCCTAGGGGATTAAAACCCTTGGGGTCAATTCATCTGGAGAGACAGCATTTATCATGTGGGTACAGAAAGGAAAGCAGGTTGGTGAGTAGGCTGTTATGGCCAAATGATGAGTTCTGTAGCTGTCAGTCCCTACAAGCTTGTGATTCAAGTGGCATCTCAAGCTGTGGGTGGACACAGCCTCAGCGAGCCATTTAGCCCCCTCAGGAGATGAGGATGGCCGTGCCGGCAACTCTGTGTGTGACGACGTGTGGGGGATCACCTTGAGCCATGATTCCAGCTCTTGGATGCTTTGAGCTCCATTCTGCCTGATGAGCTGTGCTGGCAGCTGGCTGCCTATGGACCAGGGAAAGAGTGGGGGAGCTGGTTCCACTCTGATGTGAGATGCTGCCCCTCACACCCAGAGGAGAGAAACCAGGATACCCGGGGCATAACTGACCTTTTTTCATAGATGATCCTGAGTTGGAAGGGACCCACAAGGACCATGGAAATCCAGTTCCTGATTTAGTATACATCTGCATGGGGAGATGAGCTGCAGCTTCAACCCCATTGATTGCATTGACAAGATCTCCATCGAGTGTAGAGGAAGCCAGGGAGAGTCGCTCAGTCTGACATTTAGGCTGTGGGTACCTGCACGTAACTCCATCCACCCTGGGTGCCACCTTCCTCTGCCTTACTGCCTGTCTGTAGTATGGAGACAATGCTGCCTTCTTTGCAAAGTACCTGTGGGACTAACCCAGGACCTGTGTGGACAACTGAAGGACTGTAAGTCTCAAAGCTGTTTAATATTACTCTGTACACTGGAATTGGGGAAAGGAGCTAGGATTTTAGGTGTTTAAGAGAAGATGTACCATGAATATTTTAGAGTACAGTTGAAGTTCCTCGTTTGTGCTTTAAGAGGCTTTTGAGACTCCCAGCCATTCAGTAGGCTCCCATTAAAAGCACGTGCATTACAAATTTCTCATACAAAAGTATTTAATGTGCAGTAGGAGTGCAGCTTGCCAGGGAGAATATGCTGGCTGCCTATTAAGAGAAACAGATGAAGGCAAAGGCTTTCAAAGGGTTAAGTATGACCTGGTAAGCCAAGGCCTGCAGCTTAGCAAGTGCCAGCCAGCAGCTGGAATAGCTCAGTGATGGATAACAAGTGCCCTGTCCTTCCATTCCTCCTAAGAGAGCCTTGCTCAGTGAAGGTTTCTAACGCTGAATCAGCAACAGCACAGAGGGCTCTCTAAAGGGCTCAGAGTTAACGGCTTCTGCAACGAAAGCTTAATGCTGGTACCTCAGGAGGTGGATTTCAGAGGAAGAAGGGTTTTTTTCACTGTTGTTTGGGGTTTGCTTATCCTCTCTATATTACCTGCAGCAGTGTGCTAACGCGTAGGCAAAGTGGGCTGTGACCTCAATCAGCTAGTTAATTTTAAGCCCGTGCTTAAGTGATTTGCTAAAACTCTGCTTATTCAGAGAAAGAAAGCTGATTGTATTTTCATTGCTCAAGCTAGGTGAATTATAACATTTAAGTGATTTTAATGATGAAGGGGCATATTATGCTTTGAAACAATTATTTACATTCCCATGAAGAACATTAGTAGCAGTCAGTATGTCTGATGATTGATAGCCATGTTCATATTTTCCTAATAGCCCCTCAAAGCTACTTGAAATACTCTATTGTGCATTTACATTTTTATCTCTGTAATTTTAAGATGAGCAAAGCTCGTGAAACCAAAGTATTTTTATGTCCTGTGTCAAGAGAAAACATTCTTTTAAATGTTCAGAAGGAATTGGTTAGAGAAATATGGGAAAGAAAGGGAAGAGATTGTTTTCCTTTCGTGCTCAGTACATTCTTCATCCTTCTGCTTTTTGATGACTAAACTGTTCTCTATTTGCAATTGAAAACTGTTGATTGGAAACTCTTGTGAGACTAACATAAATGGGGCTTGATTTTGAAAAATACATTCATGATCGTTTGCCTAATTTGTGTGTGCAATTAGCATGATTGCCACTGGAAATGGCCATCTGAGAACAGACTGTTGGAGACTTCTGTCTTTTTCTGATCTCTTTTCTCTCTCTCCTCCTTAAGATGCCAACTTCTATGATGTCTAAATATTACCCATGGAAGTTTAATTTGGTAATATGTTTATTGATATCCTTTCATCTCTTACCTCTCCACTTTCAGGTGTTTGTTAAAAGGCTGAGATTGATTACTCCCTTCTGCTTCCTTCTCAAGTCTACTTGACACAACGTTAAAGAGGTTCTTTCATCTAAGTTGTTGATCTCATAATTTAGAGAGTCAGATCTCACTGGCAACTCTTTAGACTCTTACATGGCCATAGTAATATTTGAGTAGTTTGCAGGTGTGCACAAAGGATTACAGAACTCATCTGTCAGGTCTCTTACTCCCTCCTGAAGAAACCTGTGCTCACAGGGGGCATTTATTGGTGACAAGGTGGAATTGTTTCATTTTGCTTTGTTTTACACATGTGATGAATTGAAAAGTTAAGAAGATGAGTCTCTGGAGTATTCCCTTCAGGGAAGCTGAGAAACCTGGTTCAGGTTAGTGATTTGAAGGGCATGTCAGCTCAAGACATCTTTGAGCTGACTTGGAGTCATTTTTGTAAGAGCATGGTATCAAGGCTGCAGTTCCTCAGTGGCTTCACTGCTGGGTAAGAGAAGGGAATGAGCTTGTGAACCCAGCCCCTAGGGGCAATATTCTCACTCCCTCCCCATGTTGGTGCTAGGGATTAAGCCAGTGGGAAACCTATTCTTATAATTGGTATTTTAAAAATGAATTGTTTTTAATCAAACCAGCCTTACCCAAGTCATCATGTGGCTACACAAGTGCTGCTACTGTCGGGAGGGAATCAGCAGGAAAGGTGTAGCCTGAGGCAGGGAGAGGAGTGGGTGTTGCCAATGGGAATTGCCATTCACAGCTACTCACACGTCCCTGGGTTTGAAGCAATGGGGCACTGCCCCACTCCTGGTGATGTTCACATCGTGTCCATTGCTCCTGAAATGTTCTCCATCCTAAGGTACAACTAACTCAAATCTAAAGATTAGGTGTACCTTCCACTCTGGGGTGTGACTCAGACTTAGAGCTGCAGAGGTGGGAGAGTCATGGCAGTGTACAGAAGACAAATATCCCCTGGCTCATTAGTGATGGGATGGAGAGCACACACTGCCTGATTGCTTATTGGTTGTGGCCTTTCATTAAGAGTAAACTCAATTTTCCCAGTATTGACAGCTGCCTGGTGGAGGGGTCATGCTATGTGGCAGGCACTGAACTGCCAAGAACAAACATCCTGATATAATGTATCAGGAATGATACTGGCAGTGTATTTTATTCTTTTCTTCTGTGCTCTATCTCCTTGTTGAGAAGAAATAATTTCTAGGGATGAGACATTAAATATGTCAATCCTGGCCTCTCTGCTAGTAGGAAACACTGAAAAGTTAATGAATTTGAGTGGGGAAGATGGTTCTTGTTTGTACTTTATTGTTCCTGGCCTAAGTTGAGACTCCTTTAATTAAAGGAATGTAGTATCCTTTCCAAAAAGTCCCCTAAGTCAATCAAAACCTTTGGTTTTTTTCCTGCCCAGTCTTTCTGATCCTTCCCAAAGCACAAATATTTATTGTGCTGTGAGGGACAACTTTGGAAAGGAACAAGCAGAACATGTTTTGCCAGAGAGCATCAGTTTCTGCTGGCCCTAGCACTGCTCTTCCCCCTGCTCTGTCCAACCAAAGGCCCTCTCCATTAGCACAGCTCGCTCAAGCATCTTCCCTCCTCATTCTGAGAGCTGCTCCAGTCCCTTCAAAACATATAATTATAGGCATGAAAAAAATAAATTTGTTCTTATTCAGGACCTGGTAAAATGGTGACTCAGGCATTTTCATTTTCCATTGGAAATGCAAGTTCTTGTGCATTCAGAGTGCTCATCAGCACACAGCCTGAATCTTAAAGGGAACTCTGTCTGCCCCCTGGAAGGGCAAAATGGTTACAAATGCAAAATGCCAGGTAGAGGCTCTCACAAGCAGCACATGGTGAAACAAACCAAGGTCACTTACCTGTCCCTGCACTTAGCCCAGCAGTGTAGTTATCCCTGCAAAACCCCAACCTACACCCAGCTGTGGAGACCTGGCCAGCCTGGCAGCTTGGAGCTTTCTGGCTACTGGGGCTGCATGATCAGCCTGGCATTTGAGACAAATGGGGGAGCAAAGGCACCTGATCAGGTTTAGGATGGCCCTTGTGAAAAGGGTGACGACACTTTGTTCCTAAAATAAACATGTTTCCATGCTGTGTCAGGAGATCTCTCATACACAGGCTGGAAGGAAGCAAGATACTTGCTGAAAGGCATAAATCTTTCTAACCACCTTCAGTGGTTATTTTTAAGCTCAGGGCATGCAGTGCTATGAATCCCATCCCATTAGGGCTGGAAAAGTGTTAGCCAGGAAGAGGGTGCTCTGGAGCATGAGAGCCCTCTTCCTCCTGCCCACATGACCTGTGCCTTGCAAAGGAAACCCCTCAGCTGTGACAAGACTGAAAGGATAACAGGGGCAGCAGCTGTGCCCCACCTCTAGCAGATTTTGTGAGAGAGGGCTCAAAAGTCCTCCTAGTAAGCTTGGTAGATGCAGGATGTTGTTTAGTTTGATTGATTTTAGTTTAAAGTGAATTCATTCAATGGAGTTTTACTGTATTCTTCCAGAGCAGCCAGAGTTGTAGGATAAATATTTATATAGAACACCTGCTGAGTTAACAAAAGATGTATCAGAGGTACAAATACATGTTTTTTACCTTTTCTTCTACCTGGAGGTCCCTGAGGTCTTGATTCAGTGATTCCTATGGGTCCCTTCCAACTCAAAATACTCTACAATTCTATGACGTTGTTGGAATCAATTATTTCTTATACCCCTTCTGGACATGAGGCGCTTTTTTTTTTGTTTTCATATAATTCAGGAAAAAAATGCATTGATGAGGTTAAAAAACAAGTCCATGAGTGCTTCTACTTTATTTTGTGGCCAACCTATGCCCAAACCCACCATGGCCTGGCAGCTTTTCACAGGAGTATACTGGACCAAATCCAAATTAGTGTCTAGTCCCTCTTTCTCCGAGCGTTAATGCTTGTATCAATTGCTGATGTAGCTTAGTAAACAGGACCCCTCATGGGAAGGACTGTAAGATCTCTGAACATGAGCCAAAATCCTTTAATCATAAAGAGATAATCCACTAAATAATTTGAGCCCAGCAGTCTGCAGGGCATGGGGGATGCTTTCTGGCTTTGCTCCCAAGGATTCAAAAAGTTCTTCAGAAACTGCTGCCCTAGTGTGTGATGTAGCAGGGAGAGCTGGCAGAAGACAATATTTTGATTTGGGTTTGGTTTTTCCCCATGGCAACATAACTTCCTAAAAAAAAAAAAAAAAAAAAAAAAAGGATCAGCATCTTGGAATGTTGGGGAAAAGGTGACATTTCTTCTGAAAAAAGAAGGATCTTTCCATGGAGTATTTTTTACATCTAATTCTCCTCGGGTAAAATGTGGGTGTATTTTTACTGATGGAAAAAGTTTTTCCCTAAATGTTTGAGGATGTAGAAGCAGTGGTGCTTTACAAATTGCACTCTGTCAGAAAATGAATGGCAGGTGAGTGTGTATTTGTTCATGTGCACCCACTCCCTGTAGTGCCTGGGGTGTGCTTGCTCTAGCTGTGTCATTAGCCTGCTAGCATTAGCAGAAAGGTCTCCCCAGCTTGGGCAGGGGTGGGATATGTTTTGGGAAGACAGGAGTGCAGGATACCTGTTGTGTGGTCCAATCCTTTGAACAGCACACAGAACGGAGCAGAGGTTTGTCAGTGCCCCAGGAGCAGGATGTTTGTCAGACCTACAGCTCTTGGCAACTGCCTGGAGTCCTTTGAACCACTGACAAAGGGCTGATAATGGAAGAGGAGACAGAGACCTGGGATGGTGCTGTGCTGGGGTAGGAATTCCCTTGACCCTGAGTGGTCCCATTAGGAGAGGAGGGCACATTTGTTGCCTGAGGGCTGCCTGGGAGTATTGGCCCCTCGTGGTTCCAAGAGAGGCTTTCAGTTGTGGTGGTTGCATCACCCTCTGTTTAAGTCTTGTTTTATGCTGTTTTGGGTAATCATAGGTCAGCAGTGACAGCCTCCTTGGAGTTTCAGACACTGAGACCTGACAAGTCCCTCACACTGCAGAGCTTGGAGCTCCAGCTTAGGGCTCTGCATCACCTCTGTCCCCTCCTTGGTGAGTCACCTTTGTGAGTAACATCTCACTATGATGCTGCCTCTTGGAGTATGCATTAACAATCACTGGACTGGTACCTCTCCCCACCTTTGTTGTAGTAATAGTCTTCTTTTTTTCCTTCTAGGATGTTTGTAGTGAATCTGGGGATTTGCAGAGCAGAGATTTGCATATTTTCTTTAATCTAGCTAGGTCCAGCAGCAGTGACAGCATTGGTATGTTCGTCACATAAGCACATACCCAGAGCAGCCAGTATGCTGGTATAAATGATTCTGCAGTTCAAGCATTTTGATTTTTTTTCTGCTATATTTGTCATTCAAAATAAATACATTATAGTTAGATGTGCCTGCCAATAGCTCAAATATACCTTCAGTTAGCTTCAGTAACATTCCATCTCAACCCATACTCCATGGTCTTTCCGGGTAAACTTATGACCCATAAGAAACACCAGGATTTACGCCTGTCTTGGACTATAGTTAGTATTCTTCCAGTTAATGTGATCATCCCTAGAATAGAAAAATTTTGAGCACCCAGCTATTTTCAGCCAAGCCCCTGATGTGCCTAGCTTCTAGCACTTGAAGGGAATGTCAGACATTTTCACATGACAGAAAAATGTGGCCAAATTCTGTTCTATAAAATACTCTTAACTTTGAGATTGCTGTTTCTTTACTGGATTTCAATTTCTGTTTATTCTTGAAACTTGAAAGAGATACATATCCAAATCTGCTAGATAGTTTTACAAACTACAGCCTAATCTAGATGCATGTGTGGGCCTTTTCCTTCAATGGTACCCCTCAGCAAGCTTGAAAATTAGTGATACGGACTGACAGATACACCTGGAGACATCCACAGCCTTAAAATATCAGCCCATATTTTCCACCTTTTATTTACTTGTTTCTACTGTAATATTCATGGAGTGAAACAAAGTAAGGAACTGAAAAGAGCATTTTAATGTAATTTTGTGATACCTGTTAAAGTGCTTTTTGTGTTTATCAGAATGAATCACTTGTGCAAAATTTTGTGCTCTTTTTGCTTTTCCTGACACTGTGAAATGTCTAAATATCAGTGTAAGGAGTGAAAGTACATACAACATGGGGAGCAGAGATGCAGGTGGGGAGTGCTTTTGGTGAATTCCTGTGATGATACAGAAAGAGAAGCCCATGACGCCAGTTTTGAAGAATGTCCTGTGACAGCCAGACTGAACTTGAATGTGTCCTGGTATATTTCCATAACGAAACAGAAAATCCTGCAGTGAGGCAGTGGATCGAATGCTGCCGATGGCTCGCTCAGTCCATGCAGGAGCAGCCTCCTCACCTCCTGCCTGCAAACAGGGTCTGAGCATGGCTTTAAGACATTCCTTGCCATATGTCACAGTGCTGCCTGAGCTCGCCAGCCTGACCTGCAGCCGTGCACAGCACAAACAAAATCCGTGTCTAGAAGACGTGTGCCAGGCAGAACATGTGTTCCTTTTCTCTCTGCTCTCCAGAATAGTCACTGCACTTTTTTTCCTTTGTAATTTGCAGTTTTTCATCACCTGCAAGTCACTGGTGTTTTCTTAAGCCTGGAAACTTGAAAAAACCCCACACCTTTCACCTTCTGACTGCTGTCTGTGCTGTGTCTGCTGGCACCATGAAGGTCCCCTGTAGGCATTAAGGCCAATGTCGCCCACATCATTACCCAGCTGGGAGGCAGCTGCTGGCAGGGACAGCCACTTTCTGTGGAAGCAGGGAAAGACTGAGGCTTCTCACAGAATGCACAGATGCTTTCCACGAACATATGCTTAATTAAGAGGCAAACTCACCACCTGCTCTGCAGCGTGGGTATCCAGGCTCCTTTCAGGCAGGTATTTGCTTTGCCATGTGCTTATGCTTTTATAGGGGTCTGGAAGTGCTTTTGGCAGTGTTTGTGCAGCTGCGCCTGAAACCCCAGGCGTCAGGTGCTGTTAGCATGCAGAGCTGCCAGCTTCATTAAGGTAATTGTGCCCAAGGCCTTTCCTTCCTTATCCTGGTTTAATGAGGAGCTGCAGCATCCCCTCGATGCTTCCCATGGCTGCAGGGAGCTGCATGTGGGTGGGAACTGGAATGGGTTTGCCCTCTGCCCCTGCAGCCTCTGGGGCTGCTGCCATCACCTACAAAGCCCAGCACTGGGCAAGGGAAGCTGAGCTCCTAAAGGCAGACTTTGCTGCTCAAAATTAGTATCCTATCTTCTAAAGATGTAAAGAAATTCATTGCTCCTTTTTGATCCCTTGCCTCTGCTAGAATGCTGCACAGGTTTGGAACCCCTCATCAGCCCTTCCCTAAGCCTCGGACTCTGTCTGCGGCCAAATCCCCGGCAGAGCTGGCAGCGCTGCGGCAGCCCAGGCAGGGATAAATGGGCCATGCACTCTGCAGCCTTGGTGGCAGGGACAGATTAACCCTCTTTTGCAGAACCAGTGCAGTGATGGCAGCTGGTGGGTGGCTGAGAGTCCCTTGTCCCTGGGGCGCCCTGAAAATTGGCACGTGGCTCAGGGAGCTGCAAATACCTGTGCTGAAACAGAAGTCACTTAATATATCTGCAAAGCTCGGCCTGTTTTCTTTCTTTGGACTGTTCTCTCTGCATCCATCTCAGAAATGCCATTTCCACAGGTAAATGCATTTTCCGTGCCCAGTTTGTGATGCATATGACATCTTCATTGAAAACAAACATTTCTCCTGCAGCGTTTTCAGGTTTCTGGGCCTCAAGAGGAGATAATGCACAGGGATTTCAACCTGTAGCCACAGAATCTCTACCAAGGAGCACGTGCAGAAATGCAAAATGCACATCTGTGCTCCAAACAGAGAGCCATATTCTTGTGCCCAGCAGGTTTCCAGCCTTTTCATTCATTAAAGATGATTCAGGATGAGGACAATTAATTATTCACTAAGAGTCATTTTGAATTTTCACTGGCTGCAAGATGGTGCCTGTGGGACTGCAGGAAACAAGCATGGCAGTGAGATGGGGGCATGCTCCATGCTGGAACACAGGGTCAGAGCCCCCAAAGAGCCTGTCAGACTGGCAGCTCCTGCCAGGCCAGTACCCCACTCCCCAAGGGGGAGGTAGCACTGGGGGGAGCTGGAGCACTGTGCCCGCCTGCCATGAGCTTGCAGAGGCAATGAGCACAGAGCATGAACCTCCAGGGACCCCCAGAGCCTGCCTGGGTTGCTGCACTGTGTTGCAAAAAGCAATGCTGTCCTGGACCCATGTTTTTCCAGCTGTGCAGACACACAGATGAACCAGGGGGTTATTGCTCTGCAGGACACGTTTTTCCCTGCTGTGAGACAGAAACCATCAGTTCAGCTATTGTAAGGTGAGAGGAGTGGGAAGCCCACAGCTAGCTTGTGCTCAAGATGGTGATAAAGATACTGCTGTGGTTCCTACCTGAATGAGTCCTAGGAAGGCTGGTTGGAGTTGTGCCTACAGTCCTGCTGCTGAAGTGACACTGGCCCATGGGCCCCTGCCCAGCTGCAGGCTGCGTGCTGGGGCTGTCACTGGTCCTCAGCAAGTGCACAGGAGCTCACAGCACTGGGGCTGCCACCACCACACATGGCAGCAGCAGGAGAAATGAGTGGGGGCTGGCTTGCTGCTGGCAGTCCCTCTCTAAGCCTGAGGTGATTCCCCAGATTTCAGCGTGAGTGGGAACAGCACTTGCACCTCCTGCTTTTGGTGTGGTATCATGTGCCTGAGCCAGGGTCCAGCTCCAGCAAAAAGTGGCTGCACTTCATGCTGTTCACATTGGTGTCACAGGCATTGGCTGGGAATGCTTTGTAATAGTACCAAGAAAATGGGAAGAATCTTCTAAAATCCCATAAAAACCTTTTTCTTCTCCTAGCATAAAGTAACAGGTTAGAACATTAGCAATGTTCTTGACTCTTGACTTTTTTTTTCCAAATGGAGTTAGTCTTATACCTGTGCTGTGCCCAGGGCTGTGGTGCAGATACAGAGGAGGCTGTTCTGGCTGTTCTTGACACATTGTTCAAAACAAAATCTATTGGAAGAATTGCTAAGAGGAGAACTTGGTGTTGGGCCACCGAGACTTTGCAGCATCCTGTGTGTACTTATTATTTCCTGTGATCAATGATACTGCAAAGGCCGTTTCCCAGGGTAGGAAATGCTTTATTGTATAAACAGGCTATACTGGGAAGGAAAATAGCACCCAGGAGAGAAAGCAGTGATGCATTAGAAATAATGGGCTCTATCAGTGTGATTTTGTTGGGCAAGGTAACCTCAAAGATTTATTTAAATAGGGCAGAGATATGAGTGACTGCTACGTTCTTTCTCACTTTGTAATGCATTTGCCAGTGAGAGAGCAGATAGCAGTAAAGGCATTGCTTTTTACAACACAAGTTCATTTAGACTGAGGCTCTGCAGTACTTGTTCTGTGGTGAGATAAAGCAATACCCAACACCTTTCTCTGAGTAGGAGAAGTAGGTATTCAGACAGGAATAGCTGCATTTGTGAGGTTTTTTTTCTGTTCATTTTCTGCAAGTTTTAAAAATCATCTGAAGAACAAATACTGAATATATTTGTTTCCTGGGGGTGGGGAAGAACAACTTAAAAGATTTACACCTGTGATCTATTCTCAGTTCTTGCTGTAGGGTCAGGATGTGGGACCAAGGGAACCATGGAAATTTCCTCTTCCTAGCCAACTAGCCAGTACAGCAAAACCTATTTTATTCCGTTAAAATGGAATGCAGTGCTTGACATGATTGCTGTTGTGGAAAGCTGTATGCAGCCTCTTTCCTACGTTAATTTCGTATTTTATAGGGGAATGGGCTGGCATGACTGGCAGAGCAAGAACTGCTCAAGGCAACATAAACAAATAGCTATGAATAACAGATCTAGCAGTAGACAAATGAACACAACTTGCTTGCAGACAAATGAACAAGCAGTACAGCTAAAGCCAAGCTGGTTAGCTAATGTTTTGCTTTGTAATCTGTGGACCTACATTACCCTGCAGGTGGTAATATCCAGAGCTGGTGCATTAGTACATCTGTGTGATCGGTGTCCCTTACAGCGTCGCAGTATATCCAGAGATGCTCCCCAGATTTTGCTAGATGTATATTCAGGCAGCTTAAGAGCAGAATCTTAACTTCCCCTCTCTCATCTTTGTATAGGACGACTGTGCTAAAACAGATGGGAAAGGGGCAAAACCTGCCTTCCTTGTAAATTTTGTGTGTGAAAAAACCAGCAGGTCCAGGTTTAGACAGCTGCTCCCTGCTCCTGAGTGAGTTTTGGCTTGTAGTGACCAGGACCAGGGAGGACAGGAAGGAAGTGTGTAAGGGGTGGAAAAAAGCACTGAACCCATTTGTTCTCTCTCATTACCTGTAGACAAAGGCCAAGGTGCTTAATGATTCCCACTCCAAGGCTCTGGTCAGCTTCTGACTTGGCTGCCTCTGGCTGCTCGAAAGTCTCCTTTGCAGTGCTGTCCCCTGGCCAGTGTGGTGGCCACACTGCGGGGTGCTGCTCTGTGCTGTTATACAGGGGATTTGTTCTGCCCTGTTGCTGGTTGCATTTTCAGCAGGGAGTGAAGGTGACCTTAATGTGCACTCAGATTTTTGAGATCTGTAAGGCAGAACAAGTGGAAGCTCTCTGGAAGCAAGTGGGCATTTCCAGTGTCAGTTATAGATCTTTACATTTAACAGTAAGCAATTCTAGCGCTTGGATTTACTGGGTACTGAGCACAAAGGCTGCATAGTGCAAAGGGGAAAGGCAGTTTAATTTAGCACTGGAAGAACAACATATCTGGGGGTTTGTGCAGTGCCAAAAGGTTTGGAGGGAAGGAATGAGATTTGTCACACTTAGTCCAAAACTCCAACAGAAAAAAACCCCTTTTGTTTTTAACTTGTTAAAAAGACTTAGAATAAAGTTTTGTGAATAAAAGAACAGCAGGCATTTGACTTGCAGATAAATAAATTTTCTTTCTTTTCAGTTCTTCCAAGTTCTTTTTAAACTGGCATTATACAATGTCACAAATTCAACAGACTAGTCAAACTACATGCAGATTTTTTTTTTTTTTTTTAACGGTGATGAAACAGATCATTTCATTGGCGCGTCACCTGCAGCACGGGGCACCTGCGCTTCTGTTGCAGAGCTGCCATGAGTGCAAAGCTTGTGATACGGAGGGGAAAGCCCTGCTAAGAACAACGCAGAGCTGTTACACCTCACTGGCAGCAAGCGGTGCCCCGGGCCAGGCGCAGAGCCGTGGCACCGCTGGGGCACCCCCTGCCTCTGGAAACGGCGCGGGCTGGGTGTGGGCACGGGCCGGTGCCGGCCGCGGATGCGTGGCAGGACGGGCTGCCGTGGCCCGGGCGGCTGTGAGCGTGTCCCTGAGCACCAGGTGGCAGTGCTGCCGCGGGGACACGGCGCGCCTGCCGAGGGATGGGGCTCCGGCAGCTCCTGTGCGGCCGAACCCCTCCGCCCCTTCCTCTCTAGGCGCTGAGCATCCCTCTCCTTTCATCGATTTCTAGGCCACGCGTATTTTCCAAGTGTGAGCCGAAATGATGTATTTCAGATTTCTGTTGAGCAGGAGCGAGCCCGAGCAGTTGTCCCGGTTTTGTCGCACAGAGGCGCCGGAGGCTGCGGGCAGCGGGTGGGAGCTGCCCCGGCGTGTCCGGCCCGCTTCCCCTAAACGCTGCTCTTCAGAGGAGCATCTCGGCCTGCCAGCAGCTCCACTTCCCTCCAGATGAGCCTCTAGCAAGTCCCGGTCCCCGATACAGTCTCCTGGGGCAGCTTTGGTGCGTGCGGGAGCCCCGGCTCCCTGCCCTGCAGGCAGCGGAGGAGTGCCCGGCTCAGCACCTGTGCCAGGGGAGCGCTCCCACTGGGCCTTGTGAGTGGGCTGGTGCGTGCAGAAGTCCTGGTTTATTAATACAGGCCTTTCAGGTCCTTGTAAAAAAAAAAAAAAAAATCCTCTGTGTTAATACTCTAGGGTTTGCTTTTTTCTTTTAAATTTCTTTTCTCTCTCTTTTCCTCCCCCACTTTTTTCTCCCTTCCACTTTCCCCCATATTTTGTCTTTTCCTTCCTATTTTTTCCTTCCTTTTTCCCTTTGGCTTCACTTTTTCTCCTTTCTTCTCTTTTTCTTCTCTTTTTCATCCGTTTTCTTCCTGTTTTCTTCTGTTATCTTCCTTTTCTTCCCTTTTTCCTCTTTTCTTTCTTTTTCCCCCTTTATCCTCCTTTTTTCTTCCCTTCTTCCCTTTTTTATTCCCTTTTTTATTCCCTTTTTCTCTGCTCCTCTTTCTTTTTTCTTTCTTTTCCCTCCTTTTTTCTTCCCTTTTTCTCTTCTTCGCTTCTCCCTTTTTTCTTCCTTCCTTTTTCTCCTTTTTTTTTTCTTCCTTCCTTTTATACACTTCTCTTTCCGCCCTTACTTTTTAATTTTTTTTAATGTATTTTTTCTTTTTTCCCTTTCCTGTGGAGCCGGGCAGGACGGGGGTCGGTGCCGGCGCCGTGCCCGCGGTGAGCGCGCGGCTCCGCGCCCCGCCGGGCGGCGACGGGACGGCGCTGGGGATGGGGCCTCGTTGCGCGGGGCCGCGGGGGGAACGCGAGGCCGCGGGGTGGCGGAGCCCCGGTGAGCTCCGTCCCGTCGGCATCACCGGCGAGGCCCGTTTGGCGGCTGCCTAGCTCCGGCCGCTCCCTTGGGGCTGCTCCGTGCCGGCGGTGCGGGCTCTCTGCTGTGGCGTGGCTCGTCCGGGGCCTGGAGGGTTTCCCTGCTGGGTGACCCGGCTGTGCCTCGTGTGCATCACACAGGGCTTTCCCTCCTTTCCCCGTGCCTGCCCTGCTCCCTCCTGCGCCTCGATGCCTCCTGTGGCGAATCAGTGTTTCAAGGTCCTTTAAAGAATCACTAGCAAACATGTCGGCAAAAGCAGGTTTAATATGAAAGCAGAAGCGTGGCAAATTTCGTTGATAAGGTTTGCTCTACTACTAAAAAAGCACGTAGAGGAAAAGCAAACAAAAGTCTAAAATTAGTTAATCTACAACCAAAATAAATCCAAGAAATTTTCCACAGAGTGTGTGGAGGGGGAAGAGGAGGGAAGCAAAGAATAAGGATAGGAAAGGGTAGGATAAGAAGGGATAAGGAAGACCCTCCCGCTGAGGGACAAGGTTCACAGTAGATCTTTTTAAAGTGATCTTAAAACACTCATCTGTGACACCTGCATGCCCAGCCACCTCCTCTGCCCTCTGGGGAGTTGTTTTACTGCTGGCCTTGACTACAGAGGGAAAGAGTAGATAGTGAAAAGCCCCTCAGGGCAGTAAATCCTGCCTGTTCTACTTCCCTTTTGCCCCATTGCAGTGCAGTACCGTCCATAGCTGTTGCTTGCCCTCATCCCCCTCAGGAAGCTGCCAAGATTGCATAAGGATTCTCCAAAAAGTAGAAAAGGTGTTTCAAGATTTTTCCCGTGTAAAACTGTTGTTAAGTTTTGCTTTCCCTGTATGCAAAAGAAAGTCTGCCTGGTGGGGTTCTGTCCTGGAGCTTGCAGGACTTGTGTGGCCCGCAGGGTTCCTCAGAATTTTGGGTCTTAGAGGGAGAAGAAGAAACAATAATGAAACAGGGAATTAGGAAAAAAGTACGTC